>VYYJ01004694.1:0-12715 GCA_021029165.1 Cyphoderus albinus
ATAACCTTCCCCGGCCCGGTACTAATGACTATGCATAAAATTCGTTTCAATCGGTTCAGCCGTTTTTGCGTGATGATGGAACAGACAGAAACGTACGCGAAGATTTTATATATATAGATTTATATATATAGATTATGTTGAGATGACCTTATAAATTCTCAATCCCATATAATCCTGTCACAAAAATATTATCATCATACGTAGTAATTGAGTGTTCCCTGTTTGTGATTCTCAATTTACTATTTAATTAGAGCAACAGGAAGCAATAAACTTTGGGGAAAATACAGTCTACCTTTAAAGCAAAGGAGCAGGGCTAAAATTGCAACAATTTATTGACTACCTAAGTTCTTGAAAAAAGATTTCGACTCAAAGACAAATTAAAATCGCTTAAATCCATAATTTCAGTTTCTTCCGTCAAACATATTCTGTCTTGTTTTGGTAGAATTTTTAATAATTCTATTTTAATATGCTAATTGCTTTCAACTAAACTTTGATCAAAGTAAACTTAGTTTTCCAGATTTTCTGCTTTTTCAAAATAATTATTCTTATGCTTATGTTTCCGTACATAGGTTAATAAATTGGATCATCAGTTTTTTAATATTATGATACTCTCCACAATATTATGCTAATAAGATGCAATTTGTGCAACGAAACACTAAAGGAAAGAAATGTTAAATCTCTTCACCTGCAACAAATGAAAATAAAAACACTCCACTTTGTTTCTATTATGCTATCAAGTTTTACGTGATGAAAATCGTGACACTCTATACAGCATTGTAAATGTTACATTGCACATCTTCATTTAAGCTGCGTAGGTACGGCACTTATTACTTGCTTTTCTTCTTGCTATTGTAAGAAGAATCAGAAACTGAGGTTTATGAAATCATTTTCTGGTCGTGATACTTTAAATCAAAATTTGTCGAAAATAAATCATAAACGGTGGCGCAACAATGTCTTCCATGATGCAAAATGTTACAAACCACTGACACTTTTAAATAAAAGGCAACGATTTGCAAAAAATAACTTGTCTATGTAAAAGGTACTTCTGCATGTTCCATATTATGCTAATCGTAAGTATTCATACTTACTGCTCACGTAAGGCTTGCTACTTAATTACTCTGATTAATTATTAACTTTGAAAAAGATGTTTGTGAGATCTATAAACTCGTACATAATATAAACCCTATTTTGAGGGAATTTGAGAATTCTATGTTTGTCAATGGTTCAACAAAGACATTTCATAATTCTTCTTTTGTATTGGAGTGGTATTTAATGAAGTACATGCCACACCGTTGCGAGGAAGTATGACACATTTTCGTCTTTGTCTTCAATTAATTACTGGGACTAGGACACCTGCTTCGATTTGTGAAAAGGCTTGTCATAATCATACCCCGTTGTAGTAAAGAAAAGGTTTTAAGAAGTTTTTTTAAATACCCACTTGAATCTTGTCCCATTACAAGTAAAATTTAAAACATCAATATTTTAATCATATCTCACTGTACTATTTTATTTTATCTGTAGGGTGGCACGTTTTCTCTTTTCAAACGTTGCATTGTATACAAACTTTAGGAAATCAGCTTCTTTGCATTTGATATTTGAATCATAAATTTACAAGTCTGTTTCCTTTTTGATTTTTGAGTTCTACAGAATCATCCATTGCGAAGTGCAACGAAGAAGATGCAATAGTGAAAATAAATACTGAATCGGTGATGTTACTTCAAGGATGGATTATGCGGTATTATTCTTCCATAAAATTATCATTTTCTTTATATCAATCACAACATAACTAATTTCATTCCTATTTTATTTGCTCAGTCACAATTCATACCATGAATGAAGAAAAGAATTTATCGACCTCTTATGTTTGATAGGACGTGCCAATTTCCTTACTGCTGAGTTACTGTTTATGTACCGATATTATTCTACCATATATGATATCTTTGAATTCATAAAAGTATTCACTCCACTCTAAAATAGTAAATTTACTCATAAAATCACTCACTCTTTATTGGAAACTCCGCGTAACCAAAAGACCGAAAGACGAAGCAAATGTGTTATTCCACGCCGGCATAATGAAAGCGAATCTAAAAACAATTCAACCAGTCAAAATAAATTTTTATATCTAGAAAGTGTACATAAAACATAAACTAACTCAACAATTTACTGCTCATCACTTTTGATCAAGTAAACCCTTACAGAGGTCATCTTAATAAAACCGTCGTTATGTACGCTAGTATTAAGGGAGAAGGAGAAATGAGGAACATGCAGCGCAGCAAGATTTAGTTCATTCGTTTTTATCATTTTTAGTGCTTGACATGAAAGGCTGTCAATCAAACGCTTTTACTATGCATTATTTTTATTCAAGATTTCAGGTGCGTCAATATAAGATTCAGGTACACACACACTATATAAAAAGACAAATAGGATATATTATAATAATATTACAATGCATTGGCCGATTAAATTGGTAGCACCGCTTAATTTTCAAGAAAGTCTCATCCTATTTTTCAAGTTTGATATTTATCCTTCGAACTCTTTCATTTAAGGTTAGGGTTGTTAAACAATGATAACTTAGTTAATTATATTCATTTTTCTGCCTCTCTCCTTCAGTCGACATTTGTTCTATCAATTATGTTGAAGCGAAGGAGGGAAAAGGAAGAGTCTGTCCAACATTTCCCAATTATTTAGATTGAATACATAACATTACGTAACCTGTTGCAAGATGTTTCTATTTAAAATAGTTACTGACAGTTCCTCCAATCAATAAAAACTGATATTTCTCAACAAAATATTTTTGAACACTAGCAAAATTTATTGTATAACAAGAATAGCTTCGTAAGAATTGTCGTTCAGAAAAAACAGATTGAAAGATAGAATAATGCATTCAAGTTTCAATTGCATAGGAATCTGCGATGAAGTTGAAATGTTTACAGTGAATGCAGTTAACAACCGATTTTGCTGCATTACTTCTCAGCCCGATGCTTTATGATAACCAAGCATTTTACTACAAATGTCGAACCGTTCGACTTTTAAGAACTAAAGGGGGAGAAAGAAAATTGCACGAATTCCTCCGAGAGACGTTTTTCATCGTCAGTTGCAATCGATGTTTTTATGCAGAATGCAGGCTCATCTATCTCACATCATCTTTCGTTCATCAGTACCCAACACCCAACTATGTAATTATATCAATAGTGAAGAGACTAATAATCCTAGATAACCATCAACGCATGCTTTGATGTAGTGTGTGAGAGCGATGATATGATATGTTATGATTACGATGTAATGATGATTTGGTATTTGGTGAGGATACGTGGACTGTGCAACTGTGCAACGTTTGTCATGTGCTGTAAACTGTAATTTTATTCACTATTGCGTAATCCAATAACTAACATTCCGAACAAAGCCTCCAAATAATGTATTTTCTAGTACTTCGGATTTTAAAAAGCTACAAGAAATTAAGTTTCGCGTTTTGTAAACATTGGTAAATTTTAAAATATGTGACCATTTGTACAGTCAAGTAACTAATACGTATTCCTTATTACTTAATGCTGTACAAATTTTCCCAACTTACAAATAAAGGTACAAAAGATACAAATCAGCAATAATTTCAATTTTCTGCTGGTAGCGGGACCAAGTAAGAATTAGTACTTGAACGAGCTTCGCAACTCTGAGAGAAGAATAAAATAAGGCGTAATAAAAAAGCGTAGCAATGTAAACAAATTACATCGGAGACCAAAATATAATGAAAGCCAAAGCCAAGCGACAACAATAAAACGCTAGGCCACTACAAATAAAAATAATAATACCTGTAGCACACTTTTGGAGCGTAGAAGACGCAACTTTGGGTTTCACGATTGTGATGATTGCTTTCTTCGCCGTCTCATCACCACTTGTCAAAAAAATGAGACCACCCTCCATGACAAGTTGAAAATTATTTTCGTTTAAAAATTATGAGCATTTAAAGCGTTATTATTACTAAAGCTGTGATGGTGAGATCATTCCTCATCGTGGCATAAAAATCTGAGTCGCATTCGCATCACTTGAAAAAATATTGTTAAAAATTTTCACGCGCGTGTGCGTACGCTTAGAAAGAAGCCACCGCTTAGATAATATTTTAAATTGCGCATTCCTGCTTCATCAGGTTGTATTATTCACCTTAAAAGGCAAGAAAAATGACATAATTTTTTGTCAATAGCATTTCCGATTCTGTCGAAGATTACAGTGGAATCGAGCCTGAACGTGTGATTATCTAATTCAAGGAATTTCACGGGAGGCCACCCTGCATGTAAGCAGCGATATGAAACTGTCACGCTAAGCCTTTTAAAATTATCAGCACGTTAGATAAGTGATGGTTTCTTTAGATCCTTACTATTTTAACCTTTACTATCTTTACAACTGACGACCGGTTAACGTATTTATTAGAAATAATAAAAGGAACACCAAATATGAACTTGTGATATTCTTTTTATTGTAGTTATTTATGGGTAAAAATCTTGGTTCGCAAAGACAAACATGGCCTTCAGCGCTGTCATAATCATAGGTATGCTTAAATCCTTTTTTCACACGCATATAAAATACCGATAATGACTGGTAATAAAATGGAGGTAAGATGATAGGTATTAAAATATTTGTCAACTTGTCAAAACATTCATTGCTTTTCACGAGATCCTCCAAAAATTTCATGAAAATCTTTTCACTTTATTACGTGGTACACAGACGTAACCAGAATTATCGACACGGTAGTACCTCATTAGTACAGTAGCTTCCATTGGTCGAGAGGCCGTTTAGCTATTTAAACTATAATTTTATAATGTTCTTCATTATTATACAGCCAAATCATAGTGTACTTCACAAACTGTTGTACGTAATCCGTTGCGGGAAGTAAACTGAATAATTTAAGCTGTCTTTGAGGACTTTAGAATGCTGTGTAGTAGTAGTCTAGTGACTAGTAGTTGTGAGCTGAAGGATGTGCTATTCAAGGGCAAGTTTCAGTAAATATCAGCAGGTAGATTTAAGTAAATTTTTATATTTTGAACATAACCTAAAACTGAAATTTTATTCACGTAACACAATCTGAGGTCTCGAACATGTGAATTTTAGGAAGATTCTTATTTATATCACTCTCATTAGATTCGGTTCAAAGTCGTGCTTGTGACCAACACAGTATTAAAACTACTCTTCCGATGATTTTTCCACAACATTAACTTTTATGCACCTCTTATGTAAATTTCAATTTTCCTCAATAAATTTGTGTTCAAAATTTCTATCAAGTGTTGGGGAATCTAATTTTTACAAAGGTATGTGGTTGCTTGCAATTTCATTGATGATGCAGGTTTTACTACTGTCAGTAACAATTCTTATCTTATGTAATAAAAATGTGTTTTAAAATAGAATTATTGCTTTAACATAAGACGAAAATAATTCCTTGGACTTAAAAACACTCTTAATTTAAATTTGTAATTCGCATTCATAGAAAATTGCAGAGTAAAACTCATTCAGTCGTTCAATTTTGGACATCTGACACTTGGTACACGGTGGAGATAACATCCTGGTTGAAAAATATCTTTGGGGGTTTTGCAAACTTTTCGACATATTGTAAAACATGTTGTCATTTCTATATTTTGGTTCTCAAATTTCATACTTACGCTGCTGTACTGAAAGAAGTGTAATAATAATGGATTCAATCGGCAGTTTTCAGAGTTTTCATATGAACACATAAAGTAAATAAAATAAAGGAAACGCAGACTCACCATTACAATTGTCGCCCATTAAGTTCTTTAGGATTTTATCACAAAAAGGAAGAAATGAAAACAAATTAAAGGACAAAGCTTACATAACAAGACATGCTTAGTACCAATAGATTTTGAAAAACTTACATTGCCTGAACTAAAATTTATTACTTGTGGTTTCAAAATTACAAACATGTTGTGACGTTGTTGAATAGTACCAGGAAAACCAGAGGATGGAACGGGGGCTAGGGCTTATGCTTTTATTTTGACAGATGCAGGTCATCGACAAGTAATGAAGTACTCTTCTTATCTTACCACAAAATACATTTTTTCAATTTGTCTAACCGTAAGTTAAGTAAGTACGTGTTGCTTCAATGTGGCATAGAGATTCGTTGGTCTATAGACCATAAAGACATAATATCAAGAATTCATTACATTTTATAAGATTGTTATCGAAATCAGGAAACCGAAACCATTTCTCATTATTTTCTTACCACTTGAGTTGAATAAACAGTCACTTCAGTGTTCGAACACATCTTTCTTTTATAAATATAACTTTTGTAAGCTTACACCAGCTTTGTTTGTATCGCTTTACCCCTGCTTGGTCACCATCCCATCCCTTTCGGTCTTTTCAACAAATATTGTATGTACCTACTTTTCTTTTAAAACTGTATAGAGTATTAATACAATTACAAAGTTGCTACATCTTATCTTAAAAGATAGTATGTGAGAAACACATAATTACAAAATTTTAAGATGAAAAGGTGTTTTTGCTATGAATCCATCAAATCTGACAGAACTGCACCAGGAATGATTGTAACTGAATAAATAGTTTATTAGGTAATATCTCTTTATACAAACAAGTGAAAATATCAGCCATATTCGTAGTGATATTTTGGCATTAAATATCTATACATTCATGAAGAAATTCAAACTATAAAGAAAGTTGAATTACCTATCCTTCTCACCTACCTACCCATCATCATCAGACTTCAGGTTCATCACTAACATCAGACACAACTTTTTTTATCAATTAATAAGAACAGTGCCTGACTACAGTAATGAAGAATCCAATCCTAATGGATAGCCTAATGGTAATAATGAAATTGACATGAGTTATTTCGCAATCACAGAGTGACAACAAACATCTAATCATCCACAGCATGAATGTACACACGCATTTGCTCTTCTGCTCGAATTCGAACCGAGTTGATGGTTGCTACAATTATTGCTATTCTTAAAAATTCAGAGTGGTCGACGGGTAAGTGGGATTATTATTTTGAATTATAAGAGCAATAATTACGAAAAACCGCAATTATTTATCTAAATGCCATTGCCGCTCGCTCGGGCCAAGCAAATAAATTCAAAGAGTGGTGAAGCGTCGTCGCATTTTCAAAGTTTAAATTGAAAAATGACCTTTTGAATTATCACCTGAAGGATGCAGTAGCATTCAATTCAATCGCGTCTTTCATTTTTTCTGACATTGCATCGTGTTGTAATTATTCCTAGCATTGGAATGGAAAACCGAACAAGATGGACTGTCATCGGTAACTTCAAGCTAAATTGCATTGTTGGTATTTACGTTCATTCTTTGTGTTAGATAACAGCATAAAGCCGCATAATATGTTCTCACTTAAATTGCATTGCTCACTTTTTGGGAAAATATGCGATAAAATAAATGTGAAATAGGCGACCGATTGCTCTAGGAGCGGTGCTTCAGGGTGTCAAGAGAAAAATTACAGGCAATACAAATGGCATATTTATTGAAATAAAGCTAGTGCACTTGTTGCATGAACGGATGAGACTAAAATGAACTTTTTCAAAAATAAAACCAATGATTATTGAGTCCTTCGCTCAGTTATGCAATGCGCAAAGGAAAAATTGCTACCGAATCTTTAAATTCAAATTCTGTTATTGTACTTCACCCTTTTAAGTATTTTATTATTATTCAATTACTTGACACGGGTATGATTGGTGTGAATTTGTACTGTTACGTAATTCTTAACAATTCTTTTATTCCATCAACTATTTTCCAATTTTTATGTTTAGAAAAATGTTCCTTGACTATGTATGTGTGTATAAATATTGTATGCGCAATTTGTTGTCTTAAACAAGAAAACATTTTATTTCACTAATTTCAACGGGTCTGTGACAGTCAAAGTGTAGAAATTAACCATGGAATATTAATGCATTCAATTCTTCAAGCCATTTTGTTGAATACAATAAGAAAAAGTGTTAGTAGCATGAAATAATTGTGAAGGCTATTGTTGTTACTTATTATGTTTGCTTTGCTTCGCTGATGGCTGATCTGCCATCAAAAGTTGGTGGTTTCTTATCTAAGACGGTTCGCAGCAAATGACAAATCATTAGCTGTTTTCTGAGCCTGTCCTGTACGATTTCGGTATTACATACATACATGACACACAAAACAAACAAGCGTTAAGCTATTTTTAATGCTTTGAGTTCTTTATTGTTATTTCAATCAATACTTATGCAACGCCAAATTTCGTTTTTGGTTCCCATTGGCCTTTAGAACTTATTACTCCACACTTTAAATTTAAACTTGAATTTGAAGCTTATTATATTGAAAAGTAGTTTTACGTATTTAATTTAGATCTGCCGACTTCCTCCCACATTTTATCCTTCACTTTTGATACAATGCTGCAGATTTAAGAAAAAGAGGAAATTAATCAATCGTCTCATTAGATCTTATGTAATAAATTATTCACGTACTACACAACAATGGATGCTGTAAAAATTTGCATAAGTTATTTATAATTAAGTTAAACATAATTGCAATAATAATTATATTAATTACATATAATTAATCATATATATTTTGTGTACATGTGGTCTGGTCAGTTCAGACAGACAGAGAAACATTTGACATAGTCGCTGTCGTAAGGAAGTTCAAGTGAGAGGAAGGAAGCTGCAAAGTATCAATGATTCAAGTAACTTCAAGTACAATGATTTGTTAGCTATCATGTGGACAGAATCAAAATTGTGAGAAGTAGCAAAAAATAGGGCGATATTCGATATTGCATGAGAAATGTCCTGTTTTTTTTATTAACTTATTAATTTTTGTTTTATGCTTCTTTATGAGAAAAAATGAGATGAGTATTATGTGAATGTTGAATAGATATGCAAAAGATAAATTTATTTTTGCCTAAGTTAAATATTTGGAACCTCTTGACAAATTACTTTGTTTTTTATTCAGGCAAAATAATATTACAGAACGTACTACAGCTTTAATACATGTAGGTAAAGATTGCAAGAGATTGATTAAAAATTCCAGAATTCAATTAATCACGATTCTAGACGTGTGAATTATATTACGACACGAGAAGCAGATCAATTTGTCATTCATTCATTATATTTTAAACTTGGTTCTCTTTTCTCAATTTTTTGCTTTTCAAAAATTGAAGCATCACAGGTTCATCAGAAGTTCACAAACAAAATTTATCACATTTTAGAATCACATTTCGCACCTTTTCATAACATCATTCATCATTTTATGAACTTTTATTTCAGAAAGGATTTTTATACTTAAACCAAGGTCAAAATATAGATTTGATGATACATTTATGTTACGTATGTCAAAAACACCACTTTACTACTTGTGCAATACAGCTTTGAACAAAGCCAATTCAAAAAGAAAAGTGTGCTTGTAACCCAGTAATATCCATGTCGACTCTTCTTCATAATATCGTGAAAATGAATGAATGGAGTGTGGGAGTAACGATTTATGTACTATCACTTCATTTTTCACAATTGTTTTTGTTGATGATGACGAGTCAAAATTGCCATAAAATTGGGGATCGTATGGTTCATGGTTCATGTATATTGAACAATTAGACCTAGCAAGTCAAAGTCGAGCAAAGAACAAAAAATCTATTAAGGGCTCTTTTCAAAAGCGAATTAAATTATTTTGTATTGTTCGTGGCCATCATAAAGATAGTAGCAAATTCTTGTCAGCTTTATTGACCACATTGGACAAGTCATAGGGTAAATCTGATGTTTGTGGTGAGATAATTGTGCAACCTAAAGTTTCTGTTCATCCCAACTTACTTCAGCTGTCTTCATTTTCACCCCAATGAAAATCACTCGACTCTCAACATACATTAATCCAAGTTCAATAGTCGTTTGTATTTAGTTGATTTGTTGATGTAACAGAATTCAATTTTTCCTTTTCTAAACAGATGTAGTTGAAAATAATTGCCATTTCATAAAGATGAACACTGTAAAATTGAATGAGGATTGAGGGTACTGATGATGAAATGATGTAAAGCTTTTTTAAGCATGAGTCCAAAGTTATGATTAGTTTCTCAATGTGACTGAAATATAGTGATTGTTCAAAAACACCACGAAGTTCGGTTTTCTTGGTTTACGATTATCGGTGTATCAAAATCATTCAATGGTCACTATCACTATTGTTAAGTGAAAAATGTTCAGTAAGTACAGCAGTTCACAATTTAGCCGGCAATAAATAAATGTACTCACACTCACCGAAGTTGCTTTTTATAAAAATTCTTTCTTCATGAAATATGAAGAATTACTGTCAAGTATTATTCAATTCAAGTACAATTATTGCCCTTAATTTAAATAAAATTGCATATAAAAATTCACAAACGGAATGAGTTGTATTGCTGCATCATCCCATTATTGGCAGATATTTTCTGCTGATTAAGTTAAATACGCTAGAGAATGAAGCCGATTAAGATGCCTTAGACTACAAAGGGTGCACAGTGTTTGAAAAAATAATCAACTCAGCTTATCCGTAGACCTATTACCATTATCCATTCAGTTTCTTTTGCTCCTTATAAATTTCTTTTGATTCTGACAAGTTGAGTGACACAGAGTTGCTCAAAAATTCCTATACGCAACACCAGCTTCTTGTTCCCAGACACAGCAACTATGTCAAGAGCCAAGGTTTCCTTAAGTCTCTTCTGTTTGTGTGCATCATTTTCATTTTGGATGAGTAAATTATCATAAAATTTATTATGATGTGAAAAATGGGTTACAACAATGTCATACAGCAATCTAATAAATGCAGCGGTGCCATTTATGCCACATTATATACATATTAGCTTCTTCTTCTTGTTTAAATCGTTTATAAGTTTAAACCTAACGTCCGCCGTCGTGTGCGATTGTCAACGAGCTTTTCTATTCTCTCTAAGGGATTCAATAACAATGCATAGAATTGTTTTACACCGTCATAACACAAAGTGTTTAGGTACTGATTAAGCACATTGTTAACATGCGGCGCGAGTGCATACCTGTTTTATTGAGGTGTGTGTGCAAAATGATGATACAGGTTTGTCAACCTATTACCATTTGTAATACGTATGTATTTAAGTCTGTGTTGCATTATTTACATTATTTTATTTTATTTGATATTTGTTTAGATTTGCTTTAGTTTACTGATTGGAAGAACTAAGAACATTATTGCACCAATATGTTCTCAACAATCAGAAAAGAATTTAGATTCTGCGAATTTATTTGTTACAGCTAAAGACAATTTTCTTTGGCTTACACACTTATTCAGTGCAGTCGAGTTTCATTCATTCATTATATTCATAGAAAACAAATGAATTACAATTTACAACCATAATGCAACTCAATGCGTTATGCAGTTCTGGGCACCCTTGCCACTGAAGAATAAAAATTTTAAAATCCGGCTCGCTGCGTGAGAAAATAACGAAATTTTTCTATGTAAACACTTTGACAAGCTCATTCAAAGACTGGCATGCTCACGCAAATTATTACATACCAAATTATGATTTATTACACTTATTACGCTATAAATATTATGCATTGCTCTGAAATGTAATCAGTTCGTGAAT
Source organism: Cyphoderus albinus (assembly GCA_021029165.1). Lineage (NCBI taxonomy): Eukaryota > Metazoa > Arthropoda > Collembola > Entomobryomorpha > Paronellidae > Cyphoderus > Cyphoderus albinus. The sequence continues at coordinate 11,573 of VYYJ01004694.1, forward strand.
CAAGGGTATATCAGGTGCAATGTTCTGAAAGAGTTAAAAATGAAACAAGACGATAAATGCAGTTGTATTTACAAACATAAATACATTTTCAGGGGATAATGTTAAGAATAGACATACTACAAAGTTCTACTATTATATGTAACTCGTCTACGATGATTAAAATGATAGTTTTTTTAATAAGAAAATATTTAAATCATAGCAATGACTGAGTTGAAATTCAAATACCGAATAAGAGGGGACAAGACAAATCATAATCTTAACTGTAAAATTTATGTCATTGTACTGGGATCTTCCAAACTCTCAACTGGTGTATTTTCACTGAAGGTGACTAAAAAGTGATAATAAAGCATTGTCACCAATTCCGGTGTTATCAGTCAAAGAAGCTAAATTGACGAAATGATTTTGCACAAATTTTGCACGAGTTAGTAGGTGTTGCTTAAGCAAACCTCTCCTGTAAGAATAATCTCTAGCATTTGTAAAGTACTATTATCAGCATTTTTCAATAATTTAATTACTAGCACAAGTTCAGTAGTTATCATATCATATAAAATGCTATAATTTAGCGGTAGCAATGACATCAGGAGTTCATTTCAGGGAGTTGCGGCTTTTCTTAGTCTTCTTCGTTGTTATCTACATCTTTGTTTCATTGTCATCTGCAATTAACTCGTCAGTTACTTACATGCTTTTAGTAGAAACTTACAAACGCATCAAACGTTGCGCCATCAAAATTTTGAGATATGTTCGAACTGATAAATTTAATACTGACTTGTTTGGGTTGCCGTATCATTTTAACTCTTATGATTATTACATCCATACACCCTGTTGTCATTCATACACATTTTGTGTTGGCTAATTCCTGATAAAAAAATCAGTGGCTAACGTTAACAATGCCATTACGTGATATGTACAGAATATCACTTTGTGAAGAAGCTAAGCCAAATTAAAATAACCGACCCTAACTAAAGTTTCTTCGTGATTAATACAAAATATACCGTTCATTATTGTCATTGCCGGTGGCTCGGCAGCGGAGTACTCAGCGCATCTGTTGGTGCGTTTAGTGGTCACGAGTTCGAGCCCAGGCCCGGGAGAGGAGCCTGATGAGTTCAGTGCTTCGGCTGGTGTGTAACCGCCCAACTGCTCTCG
>VYYJ01004695.1:0-12714 GCA_021029165.1 Cyphoderus albinus
AGATTTTATGGAAGAAAAGCGGAATAGTAATAATAAGAGGGATATTAATGATAATACAGCAAAAACATCTCGGTCGTGCCATTCCCTCCTTTCGATTAGATAGATCTGTTTACTTAAGAATATAATAAAGATAACACAATAACTGGCGGAGTCGTCCGACGAAACGGATACAATCGCCAAGAGAGAGAGAAAAGTGTCATTCTTCAATGCTTATCGATACAAAAGATACGGAGAAAATGTGATTCAGAGAAAGGATAGTTTCTTGGCTGTGGTTGGCTCTTGTACATATTTTCTGTTATGATCAAGATGATGATCATGATTGTAGTAAATATTAATAAATGGAAAAGCCTTTACGAATGGGAGGTATTCGATACAATTGGAGGAAAATAGAAACTTGAGCAGAGTTCATATAATGGTCTCTTTCAAGTGAGAAGGGGAGCATATTCCAAGACCATTAAGAAGAAAGAATGTATCTTTACTTATTTATTTACCTTCTATCTTTTTTTTTGTTTTTGACACGAAAAGGCCAGCAACTTCTTTCAATGCCCCTTCCGTTTTAAGAAATGATCATTTTAACGCCCAACTAAAGTCATTTTAGTTAAAACAAATTAAAAGCAATTTATACAATAACAATGGCATGCATAGATATGAACCCAGATAACTCATTGATTCATTAATAGATGTAAAAGTTTTGAGGTAGAATTGTTACTTTTTGGGGCAAAATATTTAGAAATAAAGAATTGTTCTCGGGGTAATCGGAATGCACATGTCCCACTTCATGAATGTCCTAGCTATAACCTGCTTATCGAGCATGCCCAATTTTTATTTTGTTTTTCCTGGACTGGATACTCCTTGGCCTTGGTTAAACACATTTTCCCAGCAGTTTCCCAATTCGAGAATACGCGCTCACGTCGAATCTACTCTCCCGAGACTTCAAAGTTGATCCGTTCATCTGGATGGAATAATGGAGTTCGTGTTTGCACATATTCGGAAATAATAGGGTAAAACATAATTTCACTGCTTTGTTAGCCCATCGAAGATTGAGTTTACAAGTTACATCATGCACGTTGGTGAAAATCAAGTTAGAAAGTGGCGAAACGAAAAGAGTGCAACCTTTTTAATGCGTCACACAAAGATTTGGTGTATGGTGTGGACTCCTTGTTTTTGTTGTTGAAACAGTGTTCAAGCCACTTGAGAAAATAGAAAGGAAGTCAGGAAACGTGACGAATTAGTTATGCTCACAACAAGGTGTATAGTCTAGTGTGGTAGAACCGCGAAGAAAAACGTAATTGCATGAGAAACCCCATCTGTGAAGTCAGAGATCAAAGTTATCAATCTCTTTCTCCTGTCCCTGGAGTGACTTCGTTCAATTAATTCGGAGAAAGCAATTCCTCCAATGTGACACACAGTTCACATTCTATTGACATTTCCGAGTTTTACCCATTACAAAGTATATTAATAGTTCATATTTCTTTACCGTTTGGTTTTCTACCTTGACTTGATATTATCCAATTGTAATTTTAGAATGGTACATTCGAAAGCACTTTCACTAATTTGACCATGCTGAAACATTAAAAATGTATTATGTGTCCGCTCCATACACATTTTTATATTTTTCATTCATATACTTCACGCATCTGTGGACAATAAACGCACGTTCTATAAAAAGACAAAAGTAAACATTTCAATTTTTCTTTATTCGTAACCAATCCAATTTTTTATTTCCATGTGTCATTGTTAAAAAGATGCAGAGACTGAACCAGGGATGCTTAGGACAACAAAGCAAAACAAATTCAGGAAATGGTCCGTATCCGTGCCGCTCCGCAATGATAATCATAAGTAATGCAATTGCACTTCCCGAGAATAGTAATACGCAGTAATCCGGCCTCCCTTTCATCATCACTTAAATGCCGGATGTCATGGTCTGAAAAAGAGGTGCTGATTTATTGTCAATGAAAGAATGACAACTTGTTTTTCCTTACTTACTTCCATGTCATTCGTAGTCTCTTCAAAACGGCATTCGGAAGAGTGGTTTTGCGTATCCAAAGTCACCTCGTTCACGATAATACAGTTATAATACGTCTTTTGCATATTGCTCCGGGAGTGTAATCAATCTGGGGAAATACATGTTATTTAGACTTGGAAAGGATACCGCATTATCATGATGACGATGGAGATGTGTTGCGATGATGACGTTATGATAATGCACATTAGTACAATCTATTAAACAAAACTGGATGGATCCGAAACTGAAGCACTTCAGATCATCTCATGGAGAGTTGGAGAGACTTGGAAGGAGCAATGCATGTTTTCAGGCAAATCGACGAGATTTCACTTTAGAAATTCATCATTTCTCGTTCACTGCACTTGCCCTATATGCTTCACGGAATTGAACATTTCTCTTGAGTCACTCAGATTCAGCTGCGGCTCGGAACGGGTGTAATTTTAACATGGATCGCAACGCAGGTATATTTTCCAGCAGCTGGAGTGTTCCGAAGGAAGCATATTCCTATTATGCAAAGTAAACTAGAAAAAAGAACTAGAAAACATCACCGCAAGCTGAAACAAGACCAACAAGAGAAAACAATCCTGTCAAGAGAAAACTTAATCTTGTCGATTTACACTACACACCACCAGCCAGAGAGACTATCATCAATATTATTTGCATACTGTGCCACCACCCCATCAACAACTTCGGCTTCACCATCTTCACCACCGCCAACACCACCGGTAGCTATCATTCACTTTGGCAGTCAGTGAGCTCCATCCTTCTAGAGAATATCTGTAAAATAGCTGGAGCGTTTTCCTGGTCGTGATCTCTCATTTCAATTCAATTCAACTGAACTCCATTTCCCATTTAGTTTTACGTGATAGACCATCATCACATCATCATGATAGGATAAGAAACGATACGATGTTACATGATTGTTTTTTCTCAAAAGTGTGATCTTGATGTTATGATAATGTGATGTCAACTAGCTTTACACATGCACTTTATCACATTCCATCAGATTTAATCGTGATTGACAGATCGGATTACAAAAATAAGTAAAATACATTTATGCATATTAGAGACTAGAAAGTGGTTCAAGTCAAGTTTTCACAACTTAGGACAATTTAACTTTACACTTTTAGTTTGCTCTCTCGTCTTCAAAACTGATTTTTTCCGGTTTTCACTTGACTAAAGTCTTCGTCTCTCCAGAATGTGCTCAACTCGTTTCTCTGTCAGTTATATTAAATACGTAAAAAGATTATGTGCTCACTCAAGTCAACTGAACTAGCTCTTTGTCTTTTCTTCATCTCGTCTACATAAAATGAGTGTGACTGGAGAAAAATAAGTGGGAAGAGAGAAGAAAGAAAAAAGTGCCAACAGCTCTTTTACCACTTTCTCACTTTATGGTTTTCACAAGGAGGAAATAAAATTGGTTTCTTGCCTCTGGCTGCTTGATCATGCTTTAGTTAAGTCCGTCCACAACACCAAGATGATCATCACGATGATGACAAAGAAGTAAGAAAATGTGCTTTTGTGGAACAAGGCGAGAAAAAGACGGTTGCTATATTGCGTGCATGCATCATACCATGACAAAGCCAAAGTGGCATTATGGAATATGTAAAAATAGAAAATGAACTGGTAATGGTTTTGTGGTAGGAAAAGAAGCTGCTATAAAATAGGGTTCTATCATCTTCATCATCATCATCATCGTCATGTTGCACCAAAAAATTTGGGTTCTCTCACAGTGAAGTCCATCCAAACAAGATTTTGCCATTCATTCATTCACTCACTCACCCTCTACTTGGGAAATAACAATGTTGTCAGGAGAAAAGAAGTGAAAAAGATTGAAGAAAGTTTTCAGTCTCCACTCAGTCATCCATCTACTCCGTCTAGAATATTATTATATTATCATCAACACCGTTGTCGCCTGTAAGAACAAGAGTGTAATATGAACATCTCGGAAAAATTTCTTTTCTCTCCCTTTTTTCTTTCTCTGGACCCATAATAATATTCCGTTTTTGTGATGATATAAGACGTTGATATAAGGATAACTATTTTTGTTCCACTTTGACAATTTCATCTTATCACATCAACCTCAAAAAATAACTTGAGTGAGTGGGCTATTATTATGAGCTGAAGCTTCTCCATCAAAAAATACATATATTATTGTGTCTATATAAAATGTGGGGAAAGTCTTGTTGTCATCATCCTTGTAATTGTCGTCATCTCATAAGTTTCCCTTTCACAATAATAAATTAGAGAAGGGCACTAAAGGGAATTTAGTTTTCCCCTTATGTCCTCATGTCATCAGCCTCCTCCTACCTCCGTTTAATACTCGCCGCTTTTATCTGTTCATATAATAGATTTTCCCTATTAATTCCAACTACAAGAGCCACAAACTTAATAGATATCAACTGTGGACTAACTCTATTAACTAACTAAGAAGAAAGTTAACTTGGAACAAAAAATTCATCTTATCTACATATGAAGAATTGTATATTTCCAACGATTTCGGTATATAATCATATCATCATATCTTATCATGTCTCACAAGCAGTTAAATCTTTTATGCTCGGTCCATAACCATCGCATATAACACTTTGAAAACTAATCCATCCTTTTCATCGTCATCCGTCTTTTTCTCTCAAATCCCGCTTCCACTTGTGCCATGTTTCCCTTGTGTGGAACAGTGAGAGTGGAATCACTGCAACGGGGCAGAGTGAAGTTGCAAAGAAATGAATTTATTAACCATTCGTAAACTGATGACAGCAGAACAACTTCACTTCCACTTGACGATCGTCAAATGGTGTGCAACTTAATCTTAATCTTACCACTGGCAAGAAATTCTTTTTCTTACTTGAAAAGAAAGTAGTTTCCTACATGAGACTATCTTCTGCTGGCATTTCCGCTCAACTGAAGCTGAACAAGATGAGCACGGAAGAATGATGCAGGATGATATTTTACATCACATGGAGGGCATGCCTCTGTTCCAGTTATAATATTCAAGTTAAAGAGGGCAGCCCATTATGATACTTTATATGAAAATCATAAAATTTTACGATTTCAACTTTTATTACGCCGGGCCGATCTGACTGACTGGAGGAAGAGAAGAATGAATGGAATCAAGAGGTAGGCTCTCGGTTCAAGCAGTTTTCCTCCTCCTCGCAAAGTACCGCACAGCGTAAAGAAATGTAGCCATCTCACATTATTCAAGTTTGTTAAGAGAGACCGAAAAAGAAGGAATCATTACTACATGATACTGATGTAGAATACATGCAAAGCAGAGCGTTTATTGAGCACATTCTCCATTGTGAGCAAGAGCAGAGAGTAATTTTTACACGAGTTGAGTTGTGTCACAAGAAAAAGGGAAAAGAAGACCATCATTATCATTATCATCGTGAGCATCATATGCATCCCATATTTGAAGTGGAAAAGGCCGTAATGGTAGAATATGGGAATGACATGATTCCTTATGTAAACTTCTTTTTTTCTTGGAGAGAAAAAAGAGTATTTTTATTTCATTATTCCGCATTTCTACACACACACACACACATATTATATTCCTTCGCATTTGCATATACATGGTGATCATGATACATTATGTATTGTTCCCTGCACATATAATGAGACTGACTGAGAGAGAATTCCATTCAACCCCTTCTTTACAAAAGTATAGCTGCTGCCATTTGGATGCCTGTGGGTCACATAATAAAAAATAAGATTTGTATCTTGACATTTGTTGGCTTGCTATTTTATTCCTGGGGACTATTCTTTCCTTAGCTTGGACTAAAGGAAAAAATATTTGGCTTTTTGCATGACTTACTTGGTTGTTAAAAATGGAGGAAGATAAAGAACTTGTTTTCAACACGTTTCGAGTATGCCTAACGTAATAAGATGATTCCAACTCATGAAATCCGTGCAAAATGCTTTTGTTGAAAAAAAAATTGGAGTTTGCAGTGGGTAGAGGGAAAAACGGGACACAGGATATGTGCTTTTTCCTCCATATTCAAAAATTGTTGTAGAGCAATAAAGTGCACGGAAATGGAAACGAGGAAGAGGAGAATAAAAATTTCAACCCTTTTTCTGTCCACAGATTCACTTCGGCTCAGCCAGTCCATATTCTCATTTACAAAATAAATACATTCTCAACTTGTCTAGTCAAATAGTATTTGTCGAACAACGAATTATGTTCGAAGGGTTGACTGTCCAATATATTATTATTTTATGATTATTATTATTATCATAAGCAAGCAACATGATGATTACCGGATAGTCTTGCATATTTTCCCAGAAGTAGAAAGAAAAAAGAAAAAAACGACGCATGAATATTTTTTGTATTGAGAGTCGAAGTCGAGTGAATGTAATAAAATTCATTGAAGAAGAAATGTGTTATGATATGATGTATCCAGGTCTTGTCTCTTTATTTGTTCGGAATTATAGGGAACATTATCCCTCGTCTTCGTCCCACAATAATAGTAACAGTAATAATAATAATGTTAGACTTATACATCATTCTTTCTTGTGCCATCCATTTCCTCGTTTTGGTTTCTTGAACATAAGCACATTTATGCATGCATGCAAAAGAGAAAATAATATATACCCTCGTGGTACACATAATACTTTTGAAAAAGAATAACTGGCCCAGCCGGGAAGAAGAACATTCAACATTATTAGATTGAAAGTATCAAGTATGTGCGTGTGTGTATGCGGAGTTGGAGTGGTATTTTTTGCAGTGGCATCAGTTCACCGGCTTACTCATTTTATTGTAGCATACTTTTGTGATTTCCTCCGCCAGAATGATTTTCTTTCAAAGCTGAAGAAACTACCCGAAAAAGGGAAAATAAAAAAGACGAGGCGAAGAAGAAGAAATGTATTTAGAAAAGAGGACTCTCCACTCCACTTACGTCTTTTCTTTTTTCGGTTACAACTTATTTTTTAAAACTAACTTTTTTCAGCGTTCCACCACCACCACCGCTGCCTCCATCTCCGTGCTCTTCTCTACTCCCCATTTTTTGCCTAGTGGAGTCTCGACTGGGACCAGGAGGATAGTGGAATATCATAGCATGAAAAATGTACTCTTGTCGTTGATGCGGAAAGGGTGAGGGAGAGAGAGAAAAAAAGAAGAAAGATGCAAATTGGGAGTTAGGACCATTTCATCACTTTGATGGATGCCGAAAAGACATATTTATGCAAATATGCTGGGCCCAACGCCATATTTACGCGAGAAAATTGTTCCCCAACTTACATCTTTTCATAATGGTGGCACATATTTCATCTCTCGGAACGGCTTCTGCCCCTGAATCCATCGCACCCAATGCAAATTTTCTTCTTGTTCTTTTTTCTTCTCTGTGAAAAAACATAGAGAAAGATATAAAAAAGAGTTGAGTTGAGCTCCTTGTAAAAAAATGAGAAGAAAGAGAAAGAAAAAAATGACGAAAAAAGTTAAGAAGGAATAAGCAAACGGCTGCTTCTGCCATTGATACTATTTTCACTTTTTTCTTACTTTTTTCTTGGAAGGAAAATTATAGAGAAACGAAACGGTCACAGTTATTTTGTGGTCGTATCAGTAGCAGTAAGAGAAGGAGCAATTGTAAAAAAGAAGCAAAAGCAAGCAGCTTTTAAAGTGGATGATACGAGATGATGGTTCCAATGGTGCATATTTTTCACTTTTGGAAGGAATATGGAAATGGAAAAATATAGACACGTTATAAGTAATAAAGTAAAAACTCGCAGACTGCTCGCTGGCATCATTTCCCTTTCGACTGCCTCACTTATTATTAGACATAACCTGGCACTTGTTCTTTTTTCCAAAGTACAATCTATTTGGAGGACCCCGGTTTCCTTTCTAAAAAAATAAAAGAAAGGAAAAAGGAAAAAATCGAAAAATATCTTCAAAAGAGTGAATTTTCAGCAAATTTTTTCTTCTTCCAACTTTGCTACTGCCCCTCTCATTTTTGTACATTTTAGTAATTTACCATATCCCGATTCCCATGCGGTATTTCCTGAGACTCAATTTATTTTTTAAAATAAAATAAGTAGAAGGAAAAGTGAAAATTCATTTTAAACATTTTAACCCGTCGTTTCATCCGAAGGCAAGGCCAGGGCTAAAAGAGTAAAGAATAGAGATAAGTAGGTAACAAACTTGAAGCCATCACTTACGTATGCATGTCTGAGCTAAGTATTAATGCACCAATACAAATAATAAATTATAAATTTCTCAAGAATCCATTAGAAAAGTGAGTCAGATTGAAAAAGTTCATTAGAGGAAAAGGAATAAACAGAATGATCATTAATATTAGCGGAATCATTCTTATCATCATCCTCGAACACTGCTCGAGTGAGTGAGAGCGAGACGGTGGAAGAGTATTATCCGTATTACATTATAACATATCAACGCAGCAATCATTATATAAGAGCTTATGGGAAAACGAAAACGGGAATATGCTTTCTTCTGTCCCATATCTAACCCACGAATTCATTAACAATTTTGTTCCAGTCGAGCGCCTCCTCTGTCTCGAGTTGTTATTACAAGTAAAAACTATGTTCAAATTCATTTGTGCTCCTCATTTCATTTCGCAACCCCGCCTTAACTAAAGTTGTACGTACATTTGTTAGAAATCATTATGTGATTTTCTATTGTTAAGAAAGAGTGAGCGGAACGAACATACAATGCTTTGTGTATTTTTTCAAGGCATTTGGTTGGAACGTGATAGGGCGAGAAAAGCAGATGAACTCAACTTAAAATGTATCATCAAGCAAGTCTAAGTTGACTAGCTCTTTGTGTTCCTCTTTCTTTTCCTACTGATAATTTATGACCGGGTCGGTATCTGTTTCACAGAAATTTACTTATTTCAAAAGTCATGTCATTTTTTGGCTTGCTCAACCATAGATATTTAATTTGCTACCTTGTTCCTTCCTCTCACTTCTCTTTTTGTTCATTGTCATCGTCATCCAGCGTCTCGGTCGCTTTTTGGAACTAATTCAAGTGAAGAAAAGGCAATGCTGCTTTCCTTTCCTTCCAGTCGGTCGCTCGTCTTCTTCCTTACCAGGGCAATGCTAATGCAAATGCCACAAAACGAAATTTTCTTCTGGCTCATTACGTTAACAAAGGTGCTCCATCCAACTAGATAAAAGAACGGATGCAAAATGGCGAATGAATTAATGAAAGCAAAAGCGAAGCAAAGTAATGAGAAAACGAGAAATCCTTAACTTAGAAAGTCGTTCATTCATTGACTTTTCATTCATTCATTCATTCATGTAGTCTTTCTCCGTTCGGTTCTTATTTAAATGACTTTGAAGAAATACAGTGAAAGAGGATTGTCTTTGTCTTCTTAATGTGTACTTCTGCTACTTCAGGAACAGCTATAAATTTCATCTGTTTGATGAATTATTTCCTTTGTGGGGTGAAAAAGACACTGAGAAATCTCAGCAAACGAACGACCGACCAACCAACTTGGCACTGCCTTCCACCAGGTGAATAAATGTTAAAAGTTCCATTGCAATAAAGCAATGTTTTCCTTAAATATAAAAGAGTGAAATAACTATCGTTGTTACTAAAAGCAAATGGACGAATTGTCGCCAAATACAGTATGAAGACAATGATCACATCCTCGTGCAATGCTTTTCTCAGTCTGACCCAGATTTATCTAATCAAACAAGCTATGCTCGACGCACACCTGCTTTCTCCCTCTGGCCATACACGTTTCCCAGTAGATCTAAATTCTAGAAACGTACTTTAAGTGTCCAGCCAGATTTACCACCACCAGATTTTCCTCCCATCTCTGTCTGCGAGACTGAAAGCAAGATAAAAAGTAAAAAAGAGAGTAAAAGAAGGAGGAAGAAATTGAAAGAGGAAGATGTTTTCCTTTTATGTTACAAAATGCCTGTAACGAAGAGATCATAATATTTGATGAGTCTATCTTTCACTCGTTTATACTGTATGTCTCTCTTTGTCGTTCTCGCCCTTTTACTTTTTTCCCAACGACGGAGTAGAATTACTGGACAGGGATATTTTTATAGCTAAGCCCTTTCTTCTCTCTCGTTTCGTTCGCCAGAGCTGCTGCTGAAGTAAATTGAATGAAATGACCGATATGGGGCTTTCTCTAAAGAGCTACTTCAAAGCCCACTTTTATCCATGATTCACTCACTGGCTTCTTCCAAACTCTTCACCACTTTACTTTTTTTCTTCCTACTTCTGTCTAGTTACCCGCATCATATCGTGCTGACATGGCCTTCGTCGCCTTCTATGCAAAGGACAAGCAATGTCCATTTGTGCACTGACGGCAGGAAAAAAATATACGAAAAATGAAGGAGGCGAAAAAGAAGATGAAATTTAGGAGAGCGACACCCGAGGTAGTAAAGCGGATGATTGCACAAAGATTGTCAATTTGCTCCGCTCAATATGGAAAGAGCCTTTGGCCAACTTTCTCTCTCCTCAACTCCTCTTCGTTTTTATTTTCACTCTAGTCAAACTCTGGTGGACCAACACACATTTTATTTAGAATTGTTCTTGCCTTATTGCCTTCCCACTCGTTTTGTATTTTCTAGAAAAAAAGTGAACAAAAACTCTAGCTAGATACTAAAATACTATATGTGGCGATGTGGTCACTTCACTGCTCCAGAACTCCCCTATTTTTGTCTCGCACCTAATCATGAGTACGAAAAGCAGGAAGGTACAAAATGCAATTTTATTGTTCTTTAATATTTTGAAAAATATGAAATGGATTGATATTTTACACTTTGTTTTACATTAAAAACAATGTCAACGGTACTCGAAAGTGTGAACGACTTTGTATGTATGAATCCTGGTAGTAAATCATATCAGTTGAAAATGTGACTTGCTGCAAAGGATAATTTTACAGCAAATACAGTGCCATGAATTCTAGCATATTTTAATTTTAACCATTTTTTCCTTTCCTTTCCTCTTCGGTCTTTCTTTTCCCTTGCAACAATCTGTTTGCGAGATCCGCCATAAGGAAGTGTTTCTGGTGTTTTTACAGTGTTAATAATAAACAGTATTTCATTTATATCTGTACGGCTACGTCAAGTAGGCTCATCCTTTTAAGAAACTTTCCAAGAAATAATAAAAACAGCAATGCGCATTGTGTTTTAATTTCAATTTTTAACTTCTCAAGACATAAACTTGACTGCAAACAGTTTGCAGAAGAAAGGAGGTATACAGCTTGTACATATAACAATATCATCATTTTTAGAGCCAAAGACACTTTTGAAAGTTTTTACAGCCAGTCAACTCAGAAAATTATTTCCATTCAGTTATTTTGAACAACGAAAATATTGCTGTTCATTGAATATGTAGGAGTCATAAAAACGCTGCGGTCATAGAACGGGGAAGACGGTAAGTAAAGTAATACAAAAAAATTATGTGTACATAAGGTCCTTAAAATATTCATAAATGCTGCCTTATGTATAAATGAATACAAAATTTTTACTTCTAGAATCTGCTTACTGCACAGAACGCAACTTCTAAGTGAAAATAAGTAATATGAATAGCAATGTGACAAACGAAAAGGAAACCACGAAGAGGGATTATTTGTGTGTGGGGGATGTTTGTTGTAGCAGAACGGTTCAAAGACAAGATAACGCAATGAGGTCCATCTGGCAGAGAAATGGAGAGTCGGACTAGAAAACTCAGCAAATTCCACGTTCTGGAAAAGGATGCCTCTGCTCTCTGCTGGTGTTTACTCTCATCTATGGTAAAATTATGAATTCCTTTCGTGACCGCAAAATCCACTCTTGGCAAACTTGACATGGCATCAAAAGATTTGTACTGCTGCTTCCACTAAATTATTTTAGGTGTCGAAAATAAATGGGTCTAAATTATTAATAAGCTAGCGTTATGTGTTGTGTGGTAAACCCGGAATCCCTGCGGTTCAAAATATTTGCCCTATAACCTTTTTCGTAAAAATCCGTTTTACGTACCAAGGTTGCCTACACTTTTTGATTGTTGTCGTTGTCTCTTTTTTTACTCATGGTCAACTGAATTCACTCAGCTCAGCTCAATCTACGTGGGTGTTAAAGGCCACGTACACAACAAGACAGATATTGAACAACGAATGATAAATTTGTTTCTGTCTGTGCAGAATATTTTCCCTTGACTCCATAACTTTACTCAATTAATTCCAGCTTCAGTATCAACGTCAACTATTTATGACCGTAATTCACGTTAGATAACCACGAGTCATGGCGCCCTTACCGACGCAATTGAACTAACTTATTTGCAATAGTGGTTTCCACAAAACGAATATAACTCATGTAAAATGTTTTCTCACGGGAACACGAGACCGAGAAAGTAAGCGTGACTGCATGCGTGGTCTTCCCGACAATAAATTATACTAATGATGTTGATGTCCCTACACCTGACTGGAATAACACGTCGCAAACCACATGACATGAACATATAAGTCATGATCAGACACAAAATGACATTGACGATGAGAATATAGAATTAATGCTGCTAATAATGGTAATAATGCAGTTTTTGTACAATTCAGACTCGGTGATGCACGGCGCAGTTTTCGGTGAATACTTTTATTATCTAAAGTCGTTTGATCGCTGTAACATGCAAAGGAAAAGACGAACTGCCCATTTATTAAATAGAAATAAACCTATGATGCCAAAAAAGATTCCGGCTGCAATTTCCTCCACGTATAAATTACGCTTCCAACTCTAATGTAATTTGTTCTTCACTTAATTCTTGGGCG
>VYYJ01004696.1:0-12713 GCA_021029165.1 Cyphoderus albinus
TGCGTGTGAAAATGTAAAAGGTAGCCTCTGCTTTTTCAGCAGAATCGCCTTTTCGCAGATCACACGCGAAGACCATGCAGGCCTTCCACATTTCCTTCTTTTTATATTTTATTGCCTTCAAACCGGGGCAGTCTGAGGCACAATTTCGACACTTTTCACGACAGCTACTATAATGTATCCATAGACAATTTTAGTACTCGCACTCCTGTGGAGGCAATCGGGTGTCCATACTTAAGTCATGTGCATGCATTACATTTTTCGGTTCAATTTGTGGCTTCGCCATGAAAAACAATCCTGTAAATTCCTCGGAAGCAATACAATTTAGCTGAAGTTGCAAGTGGTGGAGCAGGTTAAATGGAGAGAGAAACGCGGAGGGATGAAAGCCATGAAAAGTGGAGAAAAGAAAGCAAGAGCAAGTGAAGTAAAAAAAGATGCCTTTACAATGTGTACATTACTTAGTTTTGTGTAAGTGCATGTGAGTGGGTAGGTACGTGGGGTTTGGTCGGAATTCATTTGCATTTACATACAATTTCTCCTTTGCCCTGTTTTCACTAGGAAGCAATCAGGAAGATGGTATTTTATTATTTTTCTATGTGTTTGAGGTTTGCTTCCAATTTTCCTCGCTACAAAAACATCCGCGTCACAGAGTCAAGTTTCGAGAGTTGGAGGCTTTTAAGGAGGAGGAACATATAGGAGATGGAGACGATGAGAGGATAGCTTCTTTGATGAGATCAAATGTGATGCGAAGTCAAATAAATAAGATTGCCACAGATATAAAAGAAGCGTGTCTGTATTTAACGAAGGATAAGTACAGGTCGTAATTTACTTTAGTCAACCAAATTTCTGATGAGATTCGATATTATCATCCGAGGCTGATTATTTTTCTCGGAGGAAATTCATGATCGTGATCAGCATTCTTTCACTACACCGCAACTACATGCCGATCCATGTCGCAACCGCAAGGCTAAAAATCAGAGCAGTCTTAATTCGCCCCAGTTCATGCTAAAGTGCTTGTTAGTTCAGGAAGTTTTTTGTTCGCTGTTCTACTCCACGTCCTTTCTTCCCGAACTTTTCCAAAATAAAGCAGGCTGAAAGTATTCTATGTATGCAGTTCCTTGTACATCAATTTAGGTCTTTTCCTCTAAAGTAATACAAAAGTGACATCGTTTTTATTTAAATTAAAATTTTCAAAATCCGACTGTTGTATGAGTTGCCACATACTATTTACATCAGTTGTTTACTGAAGGATGTAATCGCGAACCATTGCAAGGGCACACCGAACGTATTCTATTTAAGAGATTTTATATGATCTACTGTACCTTGAATAATGGTTTAAAGGTTTTAGTAAATATGTCATAATGGAATTCTGTATGTCCCTTCTTGTGTGTCACCGCGACACGCGAAATAATCTGCTCAGGGATATATCTCAGAGTTGCCATTGCGGTATAAAAATGTTACCAATTTTTATAGACATTTCATTGGCTGTTTGCTGTTAACCTGTTTTCCACTCCTTCTCATGTTTTTCATTAAAAATGCATTGAAAGTTGACACGTGGCGAAATTTCTATATTTAGACATTACACCATTTACGAAGAAAAACATCTTAGAGGATTTACTTGGTTTCTTCGGGCAGTTGTATTCGATTTGGTAACATTGTGCAAGATTTTCTCCATCACAGAACTAACAAACACATGTAACACAGTTACACATGAGAAAATCCCAACATGTGTAATGTATACAGTGGCGAAAGGATCAGATTCCTTTCATCCCTTCCATCCTCACTTCAGTTTCAGTCACACAAGCAAAAGCAACAAACTTAAGTAGATAAGTAGCCCTTCATCCCTCTCTCAATTTTTTCTCCTTTCTCCTGCAACTACTTTTCTTTTGAATCACCCTCAGCTTTCCAATGGTACATTAATGCTGATCCTGCTTAGGCGTGATGTGGTTTTCATGAAAATTTTTGAAATCGTTATACATTTTTTCACTCTCGTAAAGGTAAAGCTTACAAAAACTGAATCGAGGAACTCGCAGGGAATCTTGGTTGAATCTTCGGAGATTTTTAACTGCCAAAAAGGATATTTTGCCCTTGAAGGGTATTTTCTAGGTAAACAAAACAAAATTGCTGTTACTTATTCTGAAAAACAAAGTACAAGCACACTTTTTCAACAAACTATAAATTTTGTCAGCATCGTGAACCGCAATCCATCAAAAGAGAAAAACTGTCATCTCATTTATAACATCTTATCGTTAGTCCATCAGTGGAAGAAAAAAGATGTCAGATTCGGGATGTTTTCAAAATGCCATCATAGTTTGGTCGCGATCAGTTCAGCTCACACTCCTATCATCCCTTTAGGTAATGCAGCTCAAGCTCAATTGTTAGAGGGTGTAGAAGAATTTACTGAGGGAAGATGAACCACTATAAATGCCATCTTACAAAAAGGAAAGATCCCGGTAGATCAAAACGGAATGTACGCTTTTAAAACCAATTTTTGTGCGCTACATGCCCAATTCCATGCATTTCAAAATTTACCATCATCTGTGAGGACATGCCATCATTG
Organism: Cyphoderus albinus; assembly: GCA_021029165.1. Classification (NCBI taxonomy): domain Eukaryota; kingdom Metazoa; phylum Arthropoda; class Collembola; order Entomobryomorpha; family Paronellidae; genus Cyphoderus; species Cyphoderus albinus. The sequence continues at coordinate 2,558 of VYYJ01004696.1, forward strand.
CATAAGTAAAGTTCTCTCGGTGTGATGCTGTAATACTATTACCAAAGCAAGGGGCACGGAATGAAGTGTTTTTGTATATGTGCCATGTGCATTATTGGTCCTTTCATGTTTGTTCGTTTGACTGCTTTTCCGTCTCCTATCACATCATCATCCATAAGTATTGGTTTTTTCGAAATCGTAAGCACCACAAGTGTTAGCCACAGTGGTTACCACATCTCAGAGGAAAATAAAATGCCTTCATCATGATGATCATAATAATAATCATCATCTTGTTGAATGGAAATTCAGTAGCTTCTCCATCCAGAATTGTAAAAAGAAAGAGAGTGAGCGAAGGAAGGGAAAAGTCAAGAAAAAGGCCGACAAAATTATACTTTATAAACGAGAAGTCATCAAAGTATCCTCACTGAATCTCATTAAATTCCATTACTTCACCACATACCATCGAAATACGCGGAGGCTTTCTATTTTTCTCTCTTTGTCCTTTTTCGATACATTTTTACTTTACCTTGCCTCTTTTCGTAACCACCATAATAAAAGCACTCTGCTTACACTCTACAAAAAAAGTCCCACCAAATGCATTGCTTTATTCAATCTCAGACGAGAAAATGGGCTTGTTTCAAACTCTTCTGATGTTGTTATTATTATTACTATTAGGCACATCCAAAAATCATATTGTGAGTAGTCTATCTCAAGGAAAAGCGTACAAAATGCATTACTTGTTCTCCTTGGGTTTTTTGTCTTGTCACTGCTTTATACTCAAAGATATATGAAATGGAGGTGCTGATGCTATAATATCATTTCGTTTCCGTCTTGTTTTCTTTTCGTGTGCGCTCCCTCATTTTGTCTTCATTGAATTGGAAATGATCAACGGGATTGGATCATGAACAGGACGATGATGGCCAGTAGTTGCGATGTGGAAAGTGGTGTTGATGATGTCGATGTTTTTCTTGGTTTACTCACATATTGAAATATAGACAAGGAGTCGTTAATGTATCCGCTGAAACTTTCCATTTTCCCTACTTTTTTCTCCCAGAATTTGAAGCATTGCTTTCTTTGGCGGCTACACTACAGCAGCGTACAACAACGCCGCAAGAGGGATGACCATTTATTATCAGTGTTATCGGACAACAGCAAAAATCATAACAAGCAGTTGGTCTGCGGTGACTTAGCATTGAACCAACCCCGAAAATGCGAAGTAGTAAGAAACAGGGAAGACATTCATAATCGACAGTGTCTTAGTTTGAAGTATAAAGCTGGTGGTATGTCATAGTTTTCCTTCTGCCCACTTCCCCTAGAAATGATAAGAGCTGGAAATGCTCAACCTTGTTGCAAAAACGTCTCAAGGGAGGTCATTATTCGTTGTCCACTCTATTTTTTGGGGTGGAATAATAATGAATTTAGATAGTATGTCTTTTATTATCAACGTGATGCTGTTGTGGGCAAGAATTTGAAGGATGGATTTCTTTTCTTTGTAATCATGTAATGATTTCTCATTCCTTTCAATTTATGATTTCTTCACTGTTCTGTAGGGTTTGCCTACTTTATCTATAAACATTATTATTTCAGGGACTGGCCTTCAATGGAGAAGGACAGAATTAATTGAAACCTACTTTTAGAAAACAACATTTTAGTACACAACTGGCAGCAGCAATAGCATTAAATGAAAGATATAATTTAATTATCATTTCGAATCATAATAATCAATTTATTTTGAAGGTTCAAATTTTATGTTTAGGAATTTCAGATTATGTAAAAAGGTATAGCGTGCACTTATCTGAAGGTAGTTACTGACAATTACACACTCATTACGAAGAAAACCTATAGTTAAATTAGAATTTGTTAACTGGTTTCGTTATTGCAAATAAATGGAGCATATAAAATTATGGTTGACAGTCGAAGCATCTTTCTCTTCAATGTGCTACTGGTATTACCAATTCAGTTAAATATCAAGGAAGTTATAAACCTTAAGGTATTCAATCAAACGGATGCCATTTATTACAGATATTTACACTCAAACAATTGGTGATGTGATGTCTGACTTTAAAATACAATGCTTGCTCAATATTTGATTTCAATAAAATCTGAATGGGTAGCAGTAAATAAAGGTAGACAATAAATCCGTATTTGCACAGATTCCCGTATTATGTAATATCCGACGAGTGCAGTTTTCGTTCACTTCGGTGTGGTTGAGTAGATATTATGACAACGGTTAAGTCTGGGATTGCTGGAGTGTCAAGACCTCGTAGTAATAAAAGCAGCAACATATTTTTGCCATCTGCTGCCATCGTCATGTGGTTCAGTTCGTGGTTAGTTCTCTCCAACTTTTCTATTAGGCCAGACTAAACGCAGTGGCATGGAGGCCATGGCATGCCCCGGGATTGCGACAGCTCATATTCCATATTATTATTATTATTGTTATGACTGGATAAGGGCTGCTTCCAAAACCACACATATCCCTTCCTAAACTGCTACAAAGTAACTTAAACAATAATAAACCTGGGCTTTTTGACACTTTCTCCTCCAACTTTCCATTATATGAACTGCATGATATTTATGTTGAAAATAAACACTATAAAAGTGGAGAAATTGGCGATGGTATAAATGAAAGGAACACTTTCGATCTCCTTTCAAGGTTGCTTTCTTTTGAAATATTGCTGACTGTAGTAAGTAATTGCAAAGAGTATTGTTATTGTATCTCAGATCCACCATGGGTGGATGAAGCACATCTTTAACAAACACGAATCCCCAGAATGCAGACATCCGTCAGCTTGTCGTCAATCATTGAATGCGAAAAAGGGTGTAAGCCAAGTGGATAGAGAATAAGTAAAGGGTTGGCCTTGAAGCTTTTGGTCCATCAGGCATGACAGCAACATCACTTCCCAAGAATAGACAATGGAATCACAAGATGAAAGCAGGCTGTCCTGCTGCTATTAGTTTCCTGAATCAAATCCACCGATATTACAGAAATTTTGGATTATTGTTATTGTTTGACAGATTGCACTTCATGTACTTTTGGTTAGGGAGGTTGGTCGCGCTCGGATATTACATTATGTAATAACGTCCTTGGTATCTTCCCCAAAGCGCTTAAATATCCTTATTAAATAATACGTAACCTGCTTGTAACGTAACAAAGTTTACTCTTGACTTTGTTGTTATTTCTAATATTGCGACGATATTCTTTCTGGTTTCGTCTATCTCTAGACTGCAGTGCAAGCAAAAAATTTCCAATGCTAATCTCACCACAATGAAGCATGCTTTCCATCGTGCGCAGCCACGATCCCTGAAATGAAATTTAAGGAAAGGAAACCGAAAGAGTTCTTATGCAAATCAAGCGCGGATGTGAAGATATGAAATATGATATGAAAGAAAAAAACCCACATGAGATTTGTGACTGCACGCACGTTTTTGTGATACCGAAAGGATGAAAAAATGCCTTTGTGAGCGTGTTGCTGGCGATGGTGAACAACTTTCATTGAACGTTCGGTGCACAAACTTGGACGTGGAAGTAATGCTCTGGATTAACTTTTTCTCTAGTTACGTGTGGGATTTTATCGATTAGATTTTAAAAAACTAATCTTATTATGTCTTAAACATTTTAGGTATGCATGAGGATAATATCGTTTAACTTTGTATTTTATCAGGGTAGCAATGCAAGTTCTTTCAGGCGTGACATTTGCTAAGTATTTTGGATAGACAAGTACGTTACCACTTTACCAACTGTACAAACCAGAACGTTGACATGCGATTCGCTGACATGATAAAAATATTAATTAGATTTTTTCTTTCAGCAAAGTGTCAAACTAAATAAGTTTAAATCTAGAAGGAAGTTTCTGCCGTGGCAGCCGTTTCTGTGTCACTAGCAGACTTAGCCTAGGATTATAATTCATTTAGGGTTGTTTGGATCATCCGAGAAACAACAGCGCCTGCACATTTTTAACTAATTTTATGACTGCGAGTAAAAATAATTGAAACGGACACTTTTGTCATCTACAATCTAATCGGCCCGTGTTTTCCAAGAATTTATTTTGAACTTTGTTGACAAAGTGTTTGTGATTTTTTCCTCGGTGTGCTTTGAAATATAAAATATATAACCAAATTTTGTTGTTTATTAACTGAAGAAATCTAAAATTAAAACGGAAAACAATATCGTGAACGTAAGTTATGAGCCTGCACATTTTTAACTAATTTTATGACTGCGAGTAAAAATAATTGAAACGGACACTTTTGTCATCTACAATCTAATCGGCCCGTTTTTTTCCAGGAATTTATTTTGAACTTTGTTGACAAAGTGTTTGTGATTTTTTCCTTGGTGTGCTTCAAAATATAAAATATATAACCAAATTTTGTTGTTTATTAACTGAAGAAAGCTAAAATTAAAACGGAAAACAATATCGTGAACGTAAGTTATGAGATTGTTTTGCTTGCTTTATTATTTTGTTCGACAAACTTCAGTTTAAAACTAAAACTAACTTTTGTTTTGGTAGAAACTAAGTTTTAAAAATATACATGCACGCTGTTGTTGATTTTTCAAAAATGCATCGTTGCGACACGATTGCCAATTGTGCATCGGTTGTTGTGAAATTTTGTACTTATACACACATGAAAACGACAACAGCAGCAGTGGCAACAGTCAAAAAATCTAAATTATCGCTTTTACTTGCCACGAAAACTTTCCCTTCGTTTCTCTCATGACATGCACACTTGTGATGTGATGTGCTACCAAGAAAATTCTGTGGGTGCAGCGGTGGCAAAAAAGAAGTTGTCACATGGATGACTGAGCATTTATTTTTCCGGTGTGATGTGCTTGTTCTTACAAATAACGTTGTGGTAGTGGTGTTGAGCTGTTGTTGGTGTTGTCATCATCAACACCGTTTTCATCTTTTGTTGTTTGTTTATTTGACGGATAACTTGGTTTTCGAGATACAGGCTCTGGCTCACTCAGTACATGACATTATTTTTCTCGTGTCGTTAGATGAATGGGGTCGACAAAATGAGGAACCTTTACTTGAATTCTTCCAAGCATGCATGCCTTTGTTCGGAAGTAACGTGGTGTACACAAACAGTGTGGTGGTGGTGGGTGAATGCAAGCCAGTGTAAAGCCACAATTCAAACGACACGGTAAAAAGCGAATCAAGTCCTCATTTTCCCAGAGACTCGAGAGAACTCTCTTGCTTGAAAACGAGTGGGACAATGTGAGGATTCTAGATTCTATTATGAATTCACATGCTTTTTTGCAGAATATAGTTTTTATTTGCTCTCGTTATTGTTACGTACGTATGTACATGATCTATCCTTGTTTTGACATGTTCTTCTTGATGCAATGCAGTATAAATATGTGGAGGACTGGATAAACATTGTGCCAAGAGATGTTGTTATTACATGCTTCCTTTGATTTTCACCTCCAATACTGATACGAAATAAATGAATCTATTTTCGACGGATATTTCTGTTCCGTTTCGTGAGTCCCACATTCCGCATCCCTCTTTGTTATCCTGAGCTTCTGGCGGAGGAAAGTCGTGTGCGATAATAGGAAGCAAGGGAGATGTCATTGTGCATCAATGAAACGCAAGAGCGGATGTGTTTATTCGTAATTTTCCACTTGTTCGCCTTTCTCTAAAACACAAAAGAGAGCGACCAACCGCAACAATTCGAAGATGGAAAACGAACGATGAGATGATTGACTGTATGCAAAACGAGGGAAATGCGAGAATCAGGACACATCAGAAATGATGTTTCCCTGATGTTGATTGTTTATATAGGATGCTTCTGCGTGTCAAATATCTTAAAAATAACTACACTTTTCCAGTTTCTTCAACTCTGTATGTATTGAAAAGTTGTTTTTGTGCTTCTTTGAATTTCACTGGTGCAAAATATTAAAAATGTCGATCAGTCGACAGTATTACGTTTTTGTAATTTTAGAAATGTAAATTATTAAGATGAAAACGTCTTAAAATAGCCGAATTATTTACATTTACTCTACCGTTATGTTAGCCACATCTAACTCTTGCATATTGACGGTTACGTCCCGTTAAAAACAGTTCCTTGGCTAAAAAATGCAACGTTTCTATTTTCAAATTGACATTTTTTATAAGTAAGTTAGAAATACTGTCTCGCTGTTGTTGTATTATTAGACTAATTTGATTAAATATTAGTTTCTATAATTCTGTTAAGGACTCATTTAGGTAGTGAGACTCCGTCTACCCTCATACGTTGAATTATTTAAACTCAAAACTAGGACAGGTATCAAAGTAAAAAGAAATTCTCACAATAATGTAACCAAAGTGAAGAAGTTGAGCGAGTACCGGCTAGCTAAAATTCAGCCTACGCAAACTTTGTATAATTCTGAAGATACTAGAGTAAAAATTCCAGACAGGCGAGACCCATTCGAATGCCTACGAATAACTTACAATAAGACTGACTAAGGGTGCACACATTTATAATTTAAGGCTTAAGAGGCAATAGGAATATTTCTTATTTCTCTAGTGAAATGACGACTGAAAAAATGTAGTAAAAAATTAAATATATAATACAAGTGAGTGAGTCCTGAAACGTTTTTCGTCTCTTCTTCACGCACCAGTCATGTTGTTGGGAACGTGCAAGCTGCCGGATATACAGCCACGGGAACAAACAGAAATTCGACTTTTCCTTTTGCTCAGTACGTTTAATAAGTATACTCAAAGGAGAAAAAAGAAGTAGAGTTTTTGTTACTTCTGTTAATCTAGTGGCGATGGGGGCATATATGGTGCACGGCGCAATATTATATAGTGGAGTGGTGGATGGATGGATAGAAATAGCAGTGGAAAACTGATGGTGCTACACTACTGAATATTCACGAAGTCCTCCTATTTCTTCCAAAAAGCATCACGTAATTTGCAATGCAAATCAGGTTTGAGGGGAAAAATTTACTTTTATCTCCCCTACACACTTACATAAACAAGAAAAGAGAATGATGAACAAGTACACACACAAATAATACAAGAAGTGCAGAAGACGGCGAAGGAGAGAGAAAGAGCCGTATTCACCATTATATTATTTCTGACTCTTTCTCTCTCCCACTCTGTCTCTTTCCCATGCAGCATCAGAGCAGGCTTTGTATCAACTCCAGAAAAATAAATGCACACACGTTTGATGTTTGGAAGCAGAAAGAGATAAAGAGAGCTGAATCATGAAGGGAGAAAGAAAAGAGGATGGGATGTTCCGATAGTAGATTTACGCGTTTGTTTAATGCTGATGTCGATGAAAGTAAAATATAATATTTAGAACAGTCAAATAGACCAGAAGTGGAGGTGTGTGACCAAATGAATTGGTAGATAGAAGCAGAGAGCCAAACATTGCTTTTGTTCACTGGTAGAAAGTGGCACGAACAAGAAAAATGGAAGTTTGGAGAAACCAATAAATTTCTGCAGCGTGACGATAAAGTGCAGTGCGTTGGAAAGCCAGAAATGTTTTGCTAGCTCCTGTTTAAATTTTTCAATTTTCAAGTTTGATACGCTGCTTATTCTAAAGGAAAAGTATCTTTTCAATCACACAACTAGGTCTAATATAATTTGATTCCACGGTCAAATACTACGTAGTATGAGTTCCTAGAATAGAAATAAGAAAATGTAAAAAAATGCATTAAAGACTTGCTGAAACCACTTTATCTGTGTTACTTCAATGAATTTTTACAATTAATTTGAAATGTTATGTTTCAACTTTATTACTAGATCAAGATTTGTAACTGTAAATGACATTTTTACTTAATGTAATTTTATTGAAAGAAGCCAGCACTTATTGAAGACTGGGGCGCCTATTCAATATATCGTTAGAAGTGACCAAGTTTGCGTGAGCCACACAATCAGTCACCATTGCTTTGTCACCATTTTCATTTAAAAAGAAATCCGTCCTCTGTCTTTGTGATCCGCATACGCTGATCATAATTTAAATAGAATGTGTCAAACAGGTTTGCGTTTTTTCTTTCTTATTACTTTTCATTTGCACAAATAAGAATAACAAAGAGAAAAGATCACACACCGAGCACACTTTGCGTCCTTCCTTTTTTGGTAATAATGGAACAATGATAATTTAGAAGAGAATCGAGTATAAGAGAGTTGGAGATAGATGAAGACGCAAGATTAGATGGGATGCCAATCCTTTTTATTATTTTCCTTTTACCCTTTTCATTCTCTTGAAAAATTGCCACATTTTTTGGGTGTTTACTCAAGTGAAAAATGTCATTCTTTTTCAACTAAAATGATGACGGTGATGTGATGCCTTTATTACACAAGTTGACGATGACTGTCACCCAGAATCTTTGATCGTTCTCGTTTTCGTTGTGGTAGGTAATAGGTACCTAAATATACTAAAATGTAATGTCAAATTAGGCAAAACGAGCACCTTTAAAACACTTTTGGTGACGTCACTGAGAATGCTTAAAACTTTACAATGGGAACTTTTCAAAACCAATAATATTTACTTGCTGACAATCGCAATGCTTCAAAATAAACATGATATCAATCAGCAAAAACAAAAATTACTTCAGCCGCTTCTCCGAATTTTATCCGTAGTTTTCAAAATCCGTAAACGAAGTGAAAGGGCAGGCAATGGTGAGAAAGTCCTTTTATAGTTTAGTTTCGTGAATGAATGAATAAAATCAACTACTTTTTTATTATTATTCGTATACATACCTCTGTCGGTATAAAATACAGGATCCACACATTCGCAACAGACAAAAGAAAGAAGACTGTTTAAAAAGACGAGACGTGGATAAGAGTAAGAAGACGAGGGCATGTTAGTTGCCAGAAATGTGATGACTATGACGGTGTCTCTTGTTCTGATACACCACATCTAAAATAATAATAACTTTTTTGTGTCTTGCGTTTCAGTCTTTACTTCGTAAGTAAAGTATCTGTTGATGGTAATGTAGGGTTTTATGGAAGAAGTGTCTAATGTGTCTTATACATATAACTGACATTATTATTAGTCTTTTTGCCTGCTGGAGAATGGTGCTAGTATATAAAACGGTTTGGTTTACTTTTTACTAGTTTGGAGCAAACACGCTCACAGCATATAATAACTCTTAGCGCTGTATAGTGAAAGACTTGAGTTGGAGACTAGAGAAAAGAAGACGAAGAAGAGGAGGATGGAACTTGATTTTGAAATGAGGTTTTAACCATTAGATTTTCAAATGAACTTTCAGCCATCATCGTGGGGGATAGTTTGGTAGACACGGTTGAAGCAGAAAACTCTCCTGTCCTCATCTACAAGTCTTATCACATACATATAATTATCTATCAAAAACTCTCCACTGCTCCGGCTGATGTTAAAATTGCAATGATAGGGAAGACAGGGAAAAGGTATTAGAATATAGAGCAAAAGCAAAGTGTATAAAAGGCGGTTTAGTTCATCGGAGACATCAGTGCATTTTTCTTTGCAAAAGGGGGTCTTATCTGCAGGGTTAACAACGCAAAGAAACGTAGGCTCCTAATATATTATTTCCGAAAGGCCCAGTCGTCCACTGCTACCAGAACAATTTATGCAGTTCCATGGCCATTGACATTGCATATTATTCTAATTTGAGTACTTTTTATACAAAAGTTAAACCAGACTAGGTTTAAAAGGGAGGCAAACAAAACAGGAGTAGGCTGTGTGTAATCGAGTCAACCTTTCCGCACAGTTTTGGTGAAAGTGAAGGATGAATGCCAAAAAGAAACTGCAAAACTTATTTAATTATTCATTCATTCATACTCATGCAAATCAAATGTAAGTTATATCCTCCTAAGAATAATGTATAATGCATTATAAATTTATCATAGGCAAAACAGATCCTTCTTTTGATGATTACATTAGGTTGCACTTTATTGAACCTGCAAATTGCATTCTTTTCTAATTTTGCACAAACTCGGTAGAAATCATGTACATTTTCACAATTCTAAATCAAGTAAATGTTCAATAATGGTGTCTTGATGGTAATCTTATTGGTCTGACTACAATTGCTACAATTACAATAGCGAATGTTGTATTGTATTGTAATCTTAGTTCTAAAAGAATAAAGATATATTCATTACTCTTTCAGTTTTAACTAAAGTGAACAAACCTGCAAACTTGAATAATACGTTAGAATCACTCAACCATGGTGGTCTTTATGGAGTAAGAAGGCAGAATCATTTGTCAAACA
>VYYJ01004697.1:0-12711 GCA_021029165.1 Cyphoderus albinus
AATTAACTTTAGTTTGCATCTCATTCCCACGTGCGTCGCAAACAACTTGGCCAATATTTCCATTCGCAATATTCGCATAATATAGTTTTTGAGTTTCTTACACTATTTGAAGTTCTAAAATGCACTCTCTTCATGTGAATCCAGAATAATGTCTAAAGCGACTAAGAAAAATCTCTACTGTGGAAATGTAAGAACTTTTTTTATAAAAAAAACAACTTCAAATAAAATTGATGTTAATCTTAGAGACCCTAAATTTTGCCTATATTTTGTACAACAAAATCCTATAAAGTAGTTTCTACAGGTGTAAGGTGGATATTTTCCTGTCGCTGTGTATGCAGTCTGTTATATTAGCGACCGTAAAATGCACAACAATAACATAAGCATTTCGCTTTCGCTTAATAATTCTTTATTGCACAATGTAAATATTAATCGCTCCCCGTTGAAATTCGTAGTTTTCTGAAAAAGAGCGAGTTTATTTATATTTTCTAAAAACATACTGTTGCAGCTGCTCCGTATAACTTTAGCTTCCGAGAATTCTTTCTGCTTTCTTCTCGCAGTTAATAACGGCTTAAATGTTTAAATATTGTTTTCATTTTACCGACATATGTATTGATACATTTTACTTATCATGAGTAACTAGTGATGTTATGTATATGTATTATTGTAAATTGCATAATGTATAATGCTCTGTGCAATATGCAACAGGTCACAAACTAAGGATGCAGAAATACAAAACTCGTTCTTCTTTATCATAATCTTAAGCTCCAAACTCCAAATTGATAATAACCTTGTTAAGGAAATAAATCAACCATTTCAAAGATAAATGTTAACAGAATGCGGCTTGGACATCTTGTGCTGACAATTGTCTACTTTGGATTTATTACCTGGCTGAATTACAATAATTAAAAGAGAAAAACTTTGTGTTTTATTCTGCTCATGCGAGTATGGAATTGAATGGTTAATCTGTGTTTTGAGTCAGTGCTGATGACTTTTTGAAAAAGAAAAGGAAAATAGCACCCGATAAAAAATACGATCGAAAATATATGTTCACGTGTTCAGGTAATTAACACAAGGTTCTTGAGCGATTGAACTCTAAATTCTACTCTGAAATAATTCTAATCTACTCTTTCAGATTTATTTGTCTCTCCTCACATTCTCGCTTCTTGATTTATATACCTCTTTAAATCCACCTTTACGGATCGTTCTAACCAGCATTTAACGAAATAGATATGAAAATTTTTTAACACTGCGACTCCATTCAGCAAGAAATAAAGCGAAGTTTTTGTCAAATATGAATACGGAGACTTGGGTAATAATAATCAATTCACGAGTCAAGCAGTGATAATGTTTATTGAAGCTTGACTAGAAATTGGCAAATCTAGCCAGAGAAATTGTCAGGCACAACCTCTGTCAAGGACTGATTTTGTTTCAGGAAATTGACAGACGACTCGTTTCATGTGTTAGTAGAACGAAAAATGCAGACCTTGGTTTGTACGAGTTTACGTCGTAGTAATATGAATGAGATGGAGATTTCCTTTTCAAAGCTCTTGCTCCCTCCCTTCTGTAAGTGTATCTATCACTCACTATCTAAAGAAACTATTCAGGAGCTCCTTTATTAGGCAAGAGGACTAAAAATTTGTTCAAAAGCAATGAACCTATAACATAGATATCTTTATTACCAAACAACGATGCATAAAACTTGGTAAAGTCAAGCGAAGACCTCTAGATCTAAAACACAGTATGGTTCTTTTGGACGTTTTACCGATGATGCATTTCGTAACATGAATGTTATTAGGAAAACAAGAAACGACGACACATAAAGATAAGTTACAAAATGTGACTCGTGTCGCAGTGAAATCTATGCCATACATGTGTGTGGCGAAATAAATAAATAGTAGCACTCGCAAAAAAAATTTACTGAGATGATTCCAAAAATGTTTGAGCACAATGGTCCAATAACCATTTGTAAACACCTTTTTACTCTGTTACCCTGCTTTTACTCTTTTAAGAATAAGGAACGCTTGGAATATATTTGTATAGGCAAGAGTGTAGAAGCGTGTCACATCTTGTCGTCACCACGCCACATTATGTGAAACACATTTGCAAAGCTGAGGCGACGTGAGGATTTCGAAGAGTTTAATATTTTTGGAGTCATCAACGACAAAAAGACAACAAACAGTAATATGTACTCGCTTTATGAGTGGAAGATGGAGAAGCGCAATTCATTCATTTGCTTTGGTTCAAATGTTCAACTCGAATGTTTAGAATTGCTAGACGCCAACAACGTCATAGTGTTTGTAAATAATCAGAATGTGCACAACGCAGAGATTCTGGTGATAAAAATCTATACTTGGGAAACCTCACGTGAAATGTTTTTTTTTTTGCAGAAAGATTACGTGGGCGAACGACAGAAGTTATGACATCCTTCGTCAAAACAGTGATGGAGTGAACTAGTGAAAAAACTCGCTCTACCAAACACTCTAATTAGACTACTTATAAAGATGACTAGGTATATTAAGTATTAGTACTTACTTTGAGTTTTCCACAAAGATGCTGGTATTTTCCTGTCCATTTTGGTGGCATCAGTTCCTGTTAAAAGAAAATGATTTGGTTATAAATCAACAAATAAATCCTTCTTTGAACTAAAGCAATCCCTTTCATTTGTGTAAAATAAAAACTTAGTGAAAGTCAGCACAGCAGCAAACAGTCACAACTCATATGTATTGACAATACCTTGGATAGATTTAAAACTATAACATAGTTTATATTTGTATTAATCACCCAAAATATTAAATTACATTCATTAGTAAATATTTTCGGGTAAAGGGAGCATTACAAGAATAAATCGAAGAAACCCCACTTTGCAAAGTAAAAATAATAATGCATTTATCAACTTTCATTACGTAATAGCATTAATATCGTTTAATGGAGGTCATTAAAAGAAAGACGCAATATTACTTTACACGAGACGCATTTGTTGCAGTCGGTGGAACACCTCCGTGAATTATGTCATTTCGTAGGTCTGAATTGATCCAATTTTTATTATTAGCTCATCCGACAGTTCATAATGATTTGTGATACATCTCCAAAATTTGTGCCATTCCATGCATAAACGTAGAAAAGTTTATGGGTACAAATATAAACAAGAAAGTCCAGTTCATAGAAATAGATGATTTCTCATCATAAATTTGTCATCATTAGCACTGCACCAAAAACATTTATACAACTACCAAACTTTATGTTTTTCCTCGTGTAGTTTTAAAACATCATGTTTCAAACGTTGATCTGTTTTATATTCGCCACTTTTATGCCCAAGTTCACATTCAGTAAGGCGGGCAACTTATGTCGATGTACAGGAGCGTGTCATTGATTTCATTGGCAGCAAACGCTTGCCAGAGAAGATGTTTTATTGGAAAGAGCGCAAAAGGACCGTTGTTACTGTTTAAAAATCTGCACGCTTTCTTGTAAAGTTTGCTCACTACTTTACATACATGAAGTGGAGTTCTTATACGAAGATGTTTACTTTAGAGGTGACAAAAGTCAAACTTCACTGAAATTTTAGACATCAATCGTGAAACGACTCAGCAGCGTATGCGAAGTCGTGAAAAGAAGTTGATGGCAAATTCAGGACTCACAATATTTGTCAGGAATATGGCCACAAAGACCAGTTTTCACATCTAGTGTCGTGCTTAAGCATACCTACCCACTAGTACCTTTGCGGTTAAAGAGATTGTGAGCACGTACCAATTTGATTTTGCGAAAACCTATAATACGGTGAAGTTTTAATGTGGTAATTGTAGAAATTATGCACTATTCATGCTGTCTTAGGTTAAAGAGATTGTGAGCACGTACCAATTTGATTTTGCGAAAACCTATAATACGGTGAAGTTTTAATGTGGTAATTGTAGAAATTATGCACTATTCATGCTGTCTATTGTTTGAATATGACCCATATAATTTAACCGAAGTAATATATGCGACATTTTATTTCAGGAAAACAATCAGTATACTCTAGTTGCAGATTCATTATGGTCCGGTTGCTTCGTCGCAGACATTTGTTTATGATTTTCTTCCTTTTTATGTATTTCAACTTCGCTTTCTCTATTGCATGATGTAATTTACATCTAAACAATCGGGTAAATTATCAAAGTAAATTTGATACACTGGATGGAAGTCTTCCACAAGTGAGCACAGATTACAAGCACAAGCAGTACAATTACGAGCCGTCGCCATCTGCGCATTGCCAATTGTAACTGTAAGTTATTAATTCTGTTGATACCAAATTGCTTACTAAAGTCAAACTCAGTCCATCACCAACAAAAATTCATAAATGTCACAATTGTGTCTTCTTCCATGAGGTATCAATTTACGTCTCATAAAATGTGGAGCCTGACTGACGGCCACAAACTGATATCCCTAACCAATGATTAATGGCAAAATTGATCTTATTTCTTTCTGCTTTTCAGATGCGTGATACAAAAAATTGACTGCGACTGTGACAACCTTCGTTGTCTAAATCGTACCCCGATAAATAAATGGTGATATTATCCAGATTCGTACAAAAATAACTATTTCAAATTATTAAAATCCTATGCAAAAGTCTCATAGCAAACTTAAAAAATATACACTATATTCTATCGTATGATACGATTCGTATCTAGTGTTTTAGTCTTTAGGTATTGGCTTGCTAGATGTGGGATTGGATGCAACATATAGTGTGTAGTCTAAATCAATCTTTGCAAACTGTTGATTTTAAATTGAAAATCAAAAGATTGTCAACCCAAAGGCCAAAGTTGATTTNCGAAGACCGAGTGCATCATGATCCTAACTTTTTCTGTAAGCAGAAAGATTTCTTGCTACTGCTATGAGGAGTTCATGCAATAAATGATTTTCTGTTTTTGAATTATACATAATGCTTATATCAATACGTTACACTTTCGACCCTATAATTTTACTTTCCATTTAGAATGCCTCGATAATTTAAATAAGATATCAATATCAAAGGGTCTCATATAGGGTCTTATGGTCAGTCTTAGTCACTATTGACTAAATTATGAAAAAATGCATCAAAGGAAATGTTCGCTCAATAGTTACATCCTTTAACATGTTCATCATCATGCAGAAACAAACAATAAACAAGAAATGAGGTAACTGGATTTTCGACTTTATGACTTGATTCTCTGTTTTTTGATGATGCATTGACTTTCTGCAGAAAGTTGCTCGTAAAGTTGTAAGCACTGCAACGAAGGATTGGTAAATATTTATAACATTACCATTGCTAATCATACTGTGGCTTGTGTCAGGATTCAATGATTTGTATGAACTGATGATACACAAAGGTTTTCAAAGAATTGATGAACACTGAGCACCAACCACACTCCCTTTCTTAACTCATCCCCAATCGCAGCCTTTAAGATTGAGTACTGCAGTTCCATGTATCAATAAAGTAAGGAGAATGAGAAAAGCAAATGGATTGGAAATACATATATTATACATCTTTTACAGATTTATTAAATAATTCATTTTTATTCTCAAGTACCGATGTATTGCACGTTTCTTCTACGTTGCATTACCTTATCTACTGCACAATTTTTAGTTGTTATAATCTACCAGTACCGGCCGAAGTACGAAATCAAAATCCACGATTCTAGAGTGGAGTAAACAAAAATGCTTACGACTATCACAAAATACATAAAATATACTGTAAATTAGAGCGTTGTATGGTAAGGTTATTTCAACGTTCACAAATGATTGGGGGAAAAGGGCTCGCTATGAAGGTAATAGTAACAATAAAAACTACGTGAATCAAGTTACCTTGCAGCGCATAATACTTACAGTAACTCTATGGTCAAGTAGGGTTACATCTGAAACCCTATAACTTTGACCGTAGTGGTCCATTTACCCTGATTCTACAATTCTCCAGATTCGAAGGAGTCGATTGATATGTCATTTGAGCGACACAGGAGGGAGGATACGTTTTTCTGAGTCGCACTTATTATATAAGATAAGATAATCTTGTTATCAAAAGCATCTTTTCGCAAAGAGTCACTCAGACGTTTATAACGCATAATTATGATTTACCGACACGATGGGGGAGTGTAGAATGTACGTTAAATAGTGACTGCAGAAACCTGATATTTAGTTATACCAGTGAAGGTGCATTGTACTTCCTTGTATTGTATATATCAAGCGTTGATTTTCTTTTCTGAGATACTAGGTCAGATATTGTGGGTGTCTTGTTATTCATAGGTCGTCATCGTCAATCCTAACAACAAAATCCGGAAGGCCAAAAAGAAATTGCAAATTGATCCCTTTTGCTGCCATACACCCACTATTCAAAAAGTAATATGACATGCACATGACACATCTTACGAAAAGATTTTACTTCCGTTCTTGCATATGTAGAAGAGGAAATGTAGAAATTGTATGGCTGCTGTATAACTTCGAAAATCAACACTTGCTACAAAATCAAAAGTTATGCGGTAAAATTAAAGACGTGCCTTAGATGACGTAATGAATATAAGAAATAGTTTTTAAAGATGTCGTTGGATCAAATGATTGTGAAAGTAACGTAGTATTATAACAGAAACCGTTTTTTTTGCTTCTTTCAACCACGAAGAAACCGTTGTAAAATCTAAGCCTGCTAAAAATGGTTAGCGAAGATTGACTACAGTTAATAATTTCAATCTGACATTGTGACAAACTCTTTAGATCTAATAATATGACTCCTTTAACACCACTCCAGAAATGAACTCAGCATACAAATGATGGCATGACTTTTTGACAGCGTTATTGTTGCAAACACTCGTAGTTTTTGTTAATAATGTCACGAATGAAAGACACATAGTCAAGAATTTGTCATTCGAACATGCCCACCACCAACAAATTGACAACCGTGCATATGTAGATAGCGGTAAAGTAAATGACAACTACAAGGAGGAAGTGTGCTGAAACGAATCCCAAGAAAGGGTTCTTGCCTCTTATTATTCTCCTCATGAAAATGACAAGTACCAAAGTTTAGCGAGTGCTAAATCATTTAAACAAATAAATAACACGTTGTCAGCTCCGCATTGAAAATGGCAATGGGAATGATTAAAGTATTATATTGCTACTTTCTTTGCAAGCGAACGAATCTAACTGACAAACTTTTTATTGCTTCCTACTACTGCTGTTTTGAGCGAGAACGAAACTGGGAGAAGCAGTAACATAAAATAGCGATTTATTGCTTATTATTGAGTACTGCATCTCTTTTTTATTACCTGATACCTGTGGCTTTATGTAGTACTAATCTCCAATCATCACAGCGATTTTAGCGTTGTAATATGCTAATAATTGTGATGTGACGGTAATTATGATTATCAATTCTCACCTCTCATCATATTGACAAGTATTATCAATATCAATATTGCCATATTGCCAAGCAAAAATCTTTGTACAAAACTTAATGAAATAATTCTCACACCACGGACAATTTATACGAAGTGTAAGATCATAATTTTAAAGACAAAATAAATAATATTAACATTGACTTCAATGGGCAATTAAAGGACTGTCCATTCTAATTTAAAAATGCATACATAATTTATGTAACATAATTTCTTTACCTTTGTCGTAAATTGAATCGCATCCCGTGTAGGTATTAAACTATGTATGTATGCACTGCATAATTAGATGCATGACAGACGATTTACTGGAGCCAACATACAATAATCCAATATGTTTGAAGCAATTGCTTTTTGTACGCTGCACTAGTTAAAAAATTATCTTTGTCAATCAAACAAATCAACTCGATGAATTCAAGTACCATCCACTCGATGATGGTTAGAACAGAACACCGCAAATTTATCACGACACTACAAGTACAACGCGGCACGTTATGCCAGGCCAAGACCTTGGGTTGGCAATAGCGCGGAGTTATTGTGGATGACACTGAGAACTTGAGAAGGAATCTTATAAAATGAGGCAGGTGCACAGTGCCGATTCCGAAAACAAGTTACCAATTAAAATTATACACGGCTTCTCATATTGAATATGACTTCACTATTTAAAAGGTTACGAAGCTGTATAGAATATTTAAATTTAATCATCACGGTTTCACTCAATCTCCGAACTTTGTTTTAGCTTGTCAACACTTGTGATTCTGACACAAAATAAAACCTTTATCCAACACTGTTAAATAAATGTTGCAGATTTCGAAGAAAAGTAGAAAATACTTTATTGTTGGATCAGCAACAATCATAAAACTGAACATGCTTTTACCACTGAAGTGCCAGTGCGTTAATTTCATGAATAATCTTTCAGCTCCTCTATACCGCCCGTTCACGTATGAGTCAGAGTGACAACTGAACATAATCACCGCAAGACATGGGCTTGTAAAGTAACGTTGAGCTGCAGCTGCAACATCAACTCTTTTTACTCAAACCAGTATATAAAGAAGAGGGTTTGCGTTGGATTCTCATCTCACCATATCACCGTAGAAAATGAACCAAGAAATGGAGTCTTCTCCACATAATATATTACGAACAGTAAACAATACTCTCTTGTACGTGAAGCGATATAATAATCCATTTACAGTTTTACTTTTTCATGTATTTTTGGGCAATGCAATTGTATTGGAATAACTCACTTCTCTGGTTCTCATCAACAATGCTGCAATATGACGAAGTGAAAAGGATAACATGAAATAGTAGGTGATGGGCAATAAAGCAGCCCTTACTAGAGTCTGGATATGAACAGATATTCACATTCACCCAAATAATCTAGTGTAAAGTTGCGATTGTGTAATAGGGCATTATTAACCTGCAGAGAGAGATCTGCTTTGTTCTCCTTCATCAACTGCAACTCAACAGAAGCAAAAATGCACTCACTCGCACTTTATCACACTACTAGCAGATTCACAGAAGATACGAAATCCTAATGGAATCGGAAAAGATTACGCTGGAGTAAGCTTTTCTCAGTTATATAGGTAATATACCAGAAGTTTCATGCGATCGTTTTTACACATTTTTATAGTTTTCAAGACATAAGTTCCTGCTCCAGTTATCTTAGACATGATTGAGATAAGTGTTAAGCTAAAAATGTGATGCTTTGCTTGACATTGACCTCATTTATTTATTCACCTTTTCTTATTGAGAGCGTTTAGAACTTTTCATTATATTAACTCAATGAAATGCTATTATCTGGAATTTTGATAACTATTAAGGACTTTTAAAAATCACGCCGTTAATTCTCACGGTCATGACTCAAGACTCTTGAGTGTAATAGTATAAAAAAAATCCTTTTAAAATGCAAATTTTTCCCATTGTGGTCACTACTTTTATTCTTCATTGCTCTATTCTTAACTCTATTTCAATTCGACTTCGATTCTAAAACATTCTTATGTCAACTTTCCAGTTTCAAGTATGGAATGAAATACTGTTTGTTAGACCTTTTGTTAGAGTTTTTGTGTTATCAGTACAGTGTACAGTTTCAAACTCAAACCCTGACAGCATAATTATGGAGCAATGAGAAAAAAATCATAGCATAGTTCTTATAAATCGATTATTTATGTCTACTAAACCATACATCTGTAGAAAATAATATTTTGGTTGTAGTATGATATAATGAAAAAGTTCTGGAAGTTCTCACCAAATATTCGGAATATAAAAAGAAGACCCCTCCTATGTATATCTGTATTGATAAAAGTATTTATAACTTTAATATACAAATATGAAAGAGTTTTACTTTATAATTTCTATATTAAATACAAAATATTAAATATCTTTATTCAGATAATTATAATAATATTGTAATTGCACAAAAACAAAGTGAAGCAAAACAATCAGTAGTTATAGTCAGTATCTGTAGATTTTAAAGCTGCAGGTGTATGTACATTTTACGTACATACTTTCTACCTTACTACAACTTGCATAAAGGTATAAAATAAGACCACAAAAGGTATCAAACTTTATTTTATAAAATCATTGTCACATTTTGTTTTTCTCCATCATTATACTAAAATACAAATTTTAGTTTTCAGTCTCGACTCGATCCATTTAATCTAAGAAGCAGTCAAATCGTGAAAGAGAATCTCAAAACCTTTGACTTTACAATACAAAACAAGTATTGATTGAGACCAAAAAAAATACATTCAAGAATTTATGAAGAAACAGCCATTTGGATAGAGGATTTAAAATCCATTTGCATTTAGAAGTTTAAGAGTTACAATAATACTTAAATGATTTTGCACGTGCTCTCCGAGAGTCATCTTTTACTACCTATTCACATTAACTTTCATGGCGTAAAATTATAGAAATGAATACAAAAATTTGCCATCGAATGTTTTTGGCAAAGGGTTGCAAAAAACCTGTTACAAATGGCTTGTTTCTCACAATTCCTTACTATGTAGGTAAGTATATTTTAGTAATGTTTGCCTTTTTATCTTTGGCTTTTACTGAATATGAATCTTTCCTGTCACAGGAGCAAGACCCACACAATAGGAAACAAGATAATTGCTGGACACAAGTTTCATTACTTCGGAAGTGATTCATTACTTGGAAGCGCCTGAAGACCGTTCATGAACTTTTTTGTGTTGTTTTAATCCTGACAATTGTGTAAAGCATTTGCCACATAATTGACACGGGTACGGTTTTTCACCAGTGTGCGTTCTTTCATGTTGATTCAACCTAAAGAAAGAAAGGCGCACATGAATTATTTTGTGATAAGGATAGCAAAGAAGGTTAACTTTCAGCGGGTTTAATAAAAAGTAAAAATGATTTACCCGGACTTTTGAGTGAATGCTTTTTCACAGAAGCTGCATTCAAATGGCTTTTCGTTCGTATGTAACCTGGCATGAACACAGTAAAGAACGTACGATACAATAAAATACAATACAATGTAAAAATTTATTTCATTATAGCATAGGATAAATAAATGCTATTTACCGTTCATGCTGTACAAGACCCGATTTTTGAGTAAACCTTTTGTCGCAAAAGTTACACGCAAACGGACGTTCGCCGCTAAAATAAAAATAAGGAATAATAAGCATAATCTGCAACATAATTGCATATTAAGGGTCAAAATGTATACAATTATTCAAATGAGTGAGGATATAAGAAATCGTACGTGTGGCGTCGCTGGTGTTGAAGCAGACCGATTCGTTGGGTAAATCTGCGGGCTAATAAGTAAATACAAATTAATTTTCATTCCTAAATATCAGTATCAAACTAAAAAGATGCGTAAACTGAAAAAAACATTTGGGTTCCAATGGAGGAGAGGAAAGTGAAGATGGCGTTATAGTTTTTATTGTCACTAACCACATGTAATGCATTCAAATGGCTTCTCTTTCTGTGGTGGCACTGGCGACGGAATCAGATTGGCTGAAACTCTCGTTTTCTGCGATTTCGTCTTTGGTTCAGACGACCGTTTCCCTGTTCCTTTCTTTCCATTACTTGTGGTCCCATTACTAGCTCCATTAATCCAAGGGTCTTCACGATGATTATGAAAGTTTGAGCCTTCGCCTGAAGTCGAATTTTTGTCTTTCTTATTTATAGTGAGATTCTGTGCTAAGGCGGCAGCAGAAATTGACATTAGAGGGTACTGGCAATCAGAAGAAAAACCGGGGTTGGAGTGCTGCGATTGCTGCATCTTGTTAAAGCTGTGTTCGGGTTTCGCGACTTTTAGTGGGTCAGGTATTTGCAATGCAAATGACGGATGCGGGGTTATTCCCATGTTGGCGTTCCCCATTATAATCTGCTGCTGAAGACCTACTGCTTGTGGTCTAAACAATAATTACATTTCTTTTTTAAATTAATCAGTCACTGAGGATTTTGCGTTAAATAAATAATATTCACTTACGGTTGAACAAAAGGAGCAAAATGTTTCATATCAATTTGATCCGTATAAAACTGGTGTTGCTGAGGATTATGCGACGCCATCGCCATTAAGTACTCCATTATAACTGTAACGGACTAATGTATGATTGTAGGAAGAAAAGTGTTTAAAAAGAGGGACGGTACGAGTCTGTAAATGGTAAAAGAAAATTAACCTGTAATACAATGATATAGCTTTTACACAAATCAAAAACTTATTCTCTCTCTACTACATATAAAATATTAACGCTATCTATAGTTAACGAATTGATCACATGTCTTATACAGCAGTTTGTATATGGGCAAATGAAACTCACAACAATACATGAACAATGAACTCGGGTTGGGTTGGGACCTTTTGTCCAAACAAAAAGATTTAAAAAAAACAAAATCACCCATTGGCCAATACTTTCAAAGACTACCCAATTCAGTTTAATACACTTGTAATTTATTATTATACGCATCACTTAAATTGTTGTTAAAATTGTTTGTTGCCTTACATCTTAATTTTTCAGGTAATGAAATTAAATGCTAATAATATGAAACCTAAATTATGACACGGTGTCATATGTCATTCTGGTTTTTGAACACACAAAATTTCATTTTTTTATAAACAGCTTCTTGGCTCCTATGAAATGAATATAAAATCTGATTTCTCAGGAAAATTGTCGTCCTTACCTTTTTTAAAGCCCTTCGATTGTACCACGAATGACAATGACAAATCAGGTAGCTGACGCCAATTACTCACTGTGATGGCTTTTATGTTTATCTTTGTTTGCATTTTTTATTTTTATTTTCAGTTCTGCTATAAAATGAAAGAAGGATGAAAACAATGAAATTCCATTCACTAAAGGGACCGGGG
>VYYJ01004698.1:0-12709 GCA_021029165.1 Cyphoderus albinus
AGTTTGCTCTGTATAAATATATTATTGAAATGAAAGTATCACTTCCAATAAAACAAACAATGCTTCCATCCGGCAAAATCTTATCTCAATACTGGTGAAATTCATATCTTTGTGGGGCGAGAGTAGAATCTCAACGAATCTACAAAAAGGCAGAATTCTCAGTGGGTTCGTCTGTTTTACCAAAGATTTTTACCGAGGTCGCATTTTTATTAAAAACGGTTGTGTACAAGGAAAGCAAATTTTGTACAGATGAATCTCAGGTCGAGGCTCGAGATTGCTTCCAAAATTGAATCACGAAATATATAAATCATAATGTACATGACGGCGATTTTATTATTATTTTATTATAATAAGACTGTGTCCTGCACCATATCTTCAGTATCATCTCCTATTGTGTATACTGTTTCAACGATTTTTATTCAATCTTTTCAAAAACTGTGCAAAAAGTGTATATTTCAATGTGCGGAGGAGGAAGGTAACAGGTAGAATAAATAATACTGGCAACCATTCAACTGAAACCTTTTAGTATGAGGGAACAGCGATTTTACATTTCCGTGCATGATTTAGAAAAAGACCACATATGGTGCATGAAACAAAATACATTACTTAATGTTGGCAGTCAGGAAATTACAAAGCAAAAGATCGACTTTTACTTGCCAGTCTCAAACCTATTTTAACTCACCGTCCTTCTTAATATAAATAGAAAGGAGGTCTTTCTGTTTCTCTCTGTTCTCTTACAACTAATTCTGGCATTACAAAATTGATTTACTTTCATGTTTTGAGTGATGATTTCAAAGATGGAAATTATATTTTAAATTTTCATTTGCATGCAGCAGTAACGGAACAACATTAAACTCCACACGCTACTTTTACACCAGAAACAAACCGGTAAAGTGGAAAGGGAAATTGCACATAATATCAAACTCTTCCAAAAATTAACACTTCTGTCACGAGAAACGGGAAACTCTATGGACACTGGGAAATTTGGGTTCTTATTGAACCGATAAGTAACATTTGATTAGTAGTACTGCTTCTAATTAACACTATAATATAAAAAGAAGCAAATCCCTTTTCCACTCTTTCTTCGTTTCTTCCAAAATAGTATTTGGGAAAGGCGTGCTTCAATAAATGGACTTTACAGTTGAGGCCCCAGCAAAAGTAATCATGATATAAAAACACGAAAAGTAGGAGTCATTTCTAAAAGTAATTGACTTTATATGTGCTGCGTAGAAAATGAACCTTCAATGTGTAATTAACTCCTTGTGTCACTTACTTTTCTGCATCAACAATTTTCTGCTTTGACGAAACGATGCATCTGAAGGAGCCAGCAATTCAGAAGGACAAAGCACTTGCACAGTAAGCTTAAGCTTTTAATATGTAGTTGATTTTCTGGAAATAGGTGCATGCTCTGCTTTCTCTCCTCCAAAGAGTACATAATTAGATATCTGTTCTCGTTTCATTATTATTGCATGCAAGTAGCTTTCTACGAATTCTGGTTCACGAGGTAACTTATGTGAGGGGATTCAGCAAGCTTCAAAATATAATACTATTATTATGCTTCAGCAGAAACGACGAACAAAGGCACGCAATTCCTCTACTTTCTGTCGCTATGTACGTGCACATTAAAGAATAGTCCAAGTCTGCGTGTGGGAAATAATTTCCCATTTATTTCAACTAGTTTTATGACACGGGTCAATTTAGCGAGGAAACCACGTCACACACAAATGTAAAGAATGGTATATATACACACTGTACATATAGTGAACTCCAGTTTAATGAGGTACAATTGGTTAACGCTAAAGCTAGCTAGTCCGACATTTTTGCAGCTGTCATAATATCTTCTACTTGCACATGATTTTCTACTTACTCCAAGAACACACACACAAACACACACTTGACTTATGTGTAATCTTATTTGGTCTTAATAGGTGGGATTCAGAGTATCATTCAGTTCGAGAAAGTTATATGCAGTAACAATGTGCATCATTATCTCAACTTCCATTTATCCAAACTGTACAACTACTACAAAGAATCCACCCACACCCACACTAGAAAATCCGGAAAATGAAATTTTGGTAGTGTCCATTTAGGTCACTTGCACACCCAACCCACTTAAGTCGAATGCTTGTGTAGATATTCGCGAGGCTCCATTTCTGTAAGACACATGTCGTGGAGCAATTACATGTGTTTTGCAATGTGTGGCGGTGTGCTAGAGACCTCCCAGGAAAGAAAAGGACTCAAAAGAATAAACGTAAAAAGTGGAGCCGAAGGAGTAGAGTTTATTAGCAAAGGAATTATTTCTTTTACCTTCTGCCAAAAGAAAGTTGATAATGGAGAGGAAACAACGTTAATGTAGGATTTAAAAAATACATTTATAAAAGTACGTTATGGGTATAATGCGAACAAATAAAAACGAAAAGTTACTATACAAACAGAGTTCACATTCCGTAGAGAAAACTTAGTACCTCAACGTATACTTCGTAGGGCTTGCCAGTCTTGCGCAAAATAACGCTGTATGTGCTCAAATTCAAACGTAGAACATACTTTCAACTAGAAATAAGGCGTGAAGATACGTCCATTCACTTTCTATACGATTCTTATAAAATTTTCCTCTCGGCATCTATTCGCCAAAACTGAATATATATTGCGTATACCTCCTACAAGCCTTCCCACTAAAGTGCCAAATGAGAGTTATGGGCTTCCATAAAAATGTGTTGCACTGAGGAAAGTTATAAAGATTCAATCTTGAGACATTCCTTGACTGTGACTCTTTGAATGCAAGCGTGAAAACGGGAAACAAAGATGAAAAAGTCTACCAGTTCTCCATCTCGAACCAAGCTTCTTCCAGTTTCCTCGTGTGAATCTGTTGAGCTTGAAATTATCCTGAACTGGGAGCAAGACAGTCTCTTGCTCAAGGCGGCAGAACTGTAGAAAGGAAACCATTTCGCTTGATGGACTCCAGTGGTATAAGAATGCAACAAAGAAGGATTTGACACTGCCAGATTTAAATGTGGACACAAAATGCCGAAATACCGAGTTTTTAAGATTGCTTCCCTTAATGAAGAGATACTGGAGAAGTGGCTACATTTCCATATATTGGCCTATCTATCCTTAACTTTCATGCTTTTTATTTTATGTTACGGAAATTTCACACACAAGTTTTACTAACTCCATTGAAATGAAAAGGGGTTATGAAATTAGGAAGTTTTTTACGTTGAACGTAAATGTTTACATTGTGGCTCTGTTTATTGAACGTATATTCGATAAGAAATTGTTATACAAGGATATAACCTCCCCAGAAAACAAAACCGTTTGGCTTCTGCATAGTGCTAGTTCCATAAAAAACTTGGAAATTGCATAACTTTCAATAATATTATTAAGGCCACATATTATTCAAAAAATTTCCCGTTTGTCATGTTGTTTTTCTTTTTGTCAATTTGAGTTGTTGAGTTTTCTGCTCTTTTGTTGAGAGATGTCGAGTTAAAGCGAACTCGCACATCTAACTTAGGTTGTACTGATTTGATCTCAAACAGCTGGTTTAGCGGCTAAACTTTAACCATAATGAAATCGGAAACAAACATGAGTGAATGTATTGGGATCATCTGATGTCTGATTCAAAATTAAAAAGAAAACTAGTTTTGATTGTATGCAGATGTAGCGCTTGAATTGATATTCACAAGCGGTCATGTTCTGTAGGCTGATTGATTACTTATAACCATCTTGAAGGAAAGAAGAGCACTTTATGTAATTGTATACTATGCATCTCATGTATGTTTACACATTTAATACCTCACCCTTACGTAATCAACGACATCATTCAGTCTAGACACAGGAATGAGTAAATGATGCTTCTTTACGAGAAGAACGTGACGAAACACAATTCAACCCTGGTCCTGCATAAGAATACTGCTCATGCTCTGAATTCAAACAGACTAGGAATCACAAAAAAAGACGAAGCTCATGCATTACCGCAATCGTGCATATATTACCGCTTAGCTTTTCTTATAAAGTTGAAAATGGAAAAGACGAGAGGAGGAAAATAATGCCACGTAAAGGACTTTCACAAGAGGAATCAAGGCTTTTTCTAAGGCATGCAATTTATCACCGATGAATAAAATCCTAATGGAATTGCTGTTTCTATTTCCACCACCCACTTAAAATGAAGGCAGGCAGAGTAAAGTGTGCGTTCCTCGTTCACCTCGAAGTGAAAGTTAAAGTCGTGGTAGCATGTATTTATATAAGACATGATTCAGGGAAGACAAACAGAATAAGTTAGCATCCACCTTTTTGTCACTTTCTCCCAAAGGATCTTTACCCTCGTGCCATCCTACCACACTTCCAAGACTCAACAGAGGTATAAAAGTAACACTGCGTCTACTGCAGAAGCTCTCGGCCTTCAACCAAATTCAAATATATTGGTTGGTCAGAGTCACTTCTACTACAAGATTTCTACACATACATGCAAGGTTACGTGGCAGAAAAGCTTTATGCAACCACCTTGTCTTTTGTCCTCTTCCGGACTTCGTTGAATGCTTCAGCTGCTGTCGTGTCAAATGCATGCTATGCATCAAACCAATAAAAATGTTAGCAAAGTGACTTGCCTCCATTCATCCAAAGCCGGTAGTAGATAGCATCTCGTCTCATTTCATGCTAAACATTTGACGCTTTCTTTTACCTTTTGAGGGCACTCTATAATAACTTTTGGTGCATGAAAATATAATACTATTGAAATTGTAAGTCCGTCGTAGGTACTAAACATAACCTCGTGCACCTTTTTTCTGACTGACTGACTAATGTTGAGCAATAAGGGAAAAAGAAACGCGTCTTTTTATTTCCCTTTCTTCTTCTATCTTTTTATGCGTGAACAAATCACCTTCACTACTCCCTAATATATTACTGCCTTCATGATAATGCGTTTTCTCTCCTTCCAAAAAAGTTTCCAAAAAGAACAGGCAAAAACTCAAGATGCATGTCCAAGTGTAGGCGAAGTTTGAAAAAAAAGTGGAATGAGCTCCGTCCCTTTAAACTATTGCTTTTATTTGAAGCTTTCCCTCTTTGTATTACTACATGCATCTTCCCCGTTATAGTTTATATTGTAAAAGGAGTGAAACGACACTTGTAACGGTTTGGTTGCGGTACATGCCTTCCTCACAGTACAGCCATCTTTTCCGCTCACTCACCGTAGTATTGTATAACATTATTTATGTATGAGCGGCTGGTGGAATGGTGACAACCAACTTGTTTAGGCTACTAGTAATTTTTCATCTCATAAACGCTTCTTCCTCCGTTTCAACTCTTACTTTTTTGTCTTTCCATTGAGTCAGAAAAAGGCGAGCAAGCACAAGTCCTCCCCTCCGAAACTACTACGAAAAGATGGAATGACGAGTAGGCAAAGTAAAAGGCTCTCTCCGGTTGAATTATGCATGTCTTTGTGAGGAAACCAAGTGAAAAGCACATACTACTTTTCCACCGCTATCGCAACTGTGTTTGATACATTTCATTTACACTTCTTACTCTTGTCTGTACCGAAGATTCAATGTGGATGAAAGTTGTAGGGTGGATGATTTGATACGATGTAATGCACCTTACAAGTTTACATGTATAAAATAAGGAAAACATCCAAGTGTGTATCTGGATGCAGGCAATCGCCCGCAACATAACTAATTTGTGCCTGCACACAGTTGTATAGCTGTATGCTACACTGACTAAACAAATTATTTCCGTATTTTATCAGATAATACAATTTGTTTTTGGAGAGAGAAAGCATTTCTGGTTTAACTCCATTCACTACTTTTTTTGCTTTTAACATTCTTCCCTCAAACAGTGCTTTAATATGTGCTGTGGAAAGTCCAGCTTTTCCACTAAACCTTTTTCACCACAAAATTTCGCTCCCAAAGTTTTCCACTTTTATCTTGGTTTGGTGCGATTCAGAGAGCCTTTGTGTCATTTTCAGCCTGCGTTTGCAGCTTATGTGTACGCTTATTATTCATAGGATATTAATGCTATGCATACATTCATACACTTCGGATGACAAGCGACAAGAACTACAAATACCAGAGAAATAGTGCCAATGTTTGCATTAGCACTTCCACGGAACACATGAATTATCCATCGACTACAACCATTACCGTCTCTTTCTGTCTTTTAACACAGCCTATATCTTGAATAAAGTGATATGAAAAATAAAAGACAATTTACTGCCGCCATTTTCCCCCTGGTTTTAAAACCAGTGCCATAATATTAAGGTAGCACACTGATTTCAACAGCGTGTTTACGTCTGTGACAGAAGAGCGGAGTTAGAAATTGAAACACATTTAGCTTAGCGTCAGAGATACCCGCACTGTCTGCTTGTACTTGATTTTGCATCGGTGTTTACGGCGTTCTCTATTTTCTCTGATAAATACGCAATGAAACAAAAATTCAACAGCATTGCTGAAAATGCCATATAATATAAAAATGTAGTGCTCCAGATCGGACTCTCTCAATATTTATGTGCGACATGCCAGACGAGAAAGATACCATTTTAGTAAGCTGATGTAAAATATTTTAAAAGAGGAATTTTTGTCGATACGGACTGTTAGTCATTCAGAATGCAAAAAAGGTTTCTCTCTAAAAACCAGTCGTCGGCTTTGTGTGCGGAATGCTTTTTTCTCTCACAATTCTGCATGCAAAACAGGATGCTTTCTCTCTCTCGTTCGGAACGTCCTGTGTGCGTTTCTCTGTCTCTGTGTCTCTGAGAGCTGGATGCGTGTTTTCCCAGCAGTTCGATGTGTTTCATTTTACAAGTAGAACAAGGCTGGTCCCTTCCTTCTTTTGTGGACGAAGCAGCAGCGGCACAACCGCACAGAGCGAACTAGGTCTCAAGGGATCTAGCGGTGAGCCAGTTCAGGACAAAGAAAGCAAGCAAACTAACCATGTCCCTCTTGTCTCTCCCCATGTATTCTTTGTAGGATATGTGCATACTGTGCAATCCCTTTTGACTTTAAACCAGTTCGCAATTCTTCTGAGCAGCGGGTGTAGCAGGATGAAATGAGTATTACTTTTCAGCAGTGAATATGACACATGTACAAAGCGTGGTTCACTTACTATGTCGTTATTAATAGCCAAAGAGATGCAAACATTCAACAACGGCAACAGTAACCATCTATTCAGTTACTACTAGAGGCCGACATGAGTAAAAAAGGGAATACTAATACCTCGACTACGACAATGTTTATTGCATCACCGAAGGTAATTCAGTCTAAATTTTTCTTCCGACTGCAGACCTTACAGTAGAAAACAATGAAGCACATCTTTTTTGCATTAACGATCTACATACCCATCCATTTAAATGAAGGCAGCCGTGATATCGACTTCGTATTCTAAATTAGGGTAATGTTCTCAGAGACTCAGAGGCCAGAAACAACTGAATGGAATATGTATGTATCTACAACATTACATTATTTTGGTCAAAAGAACTGAACAGAAAATGCAGTAATACAATAAATGTAGTAACTGTAATCTGTCTATTGTTCTATACCCAACATTGTCATTGGGAGTTTCATATCGTATCTTTCTGACTCAATTACTGGGGAAAGCATGACAAAATTATATGTGCTAGTCTTGCTGCAGATGTACATAAGCACAGCTAATTTTAGAATACCACCAGCAGCAAGCCTTTTTATCAAGTCTTTTTCAGCAAAGGCAAGTAGGCATTGTATTCCAGTCATGGTTAAGCAAGTATGCGATTATTCTCCAAACAATACTCGCACTCATTCAGCTGAATTGATGGTTTTTGGCTGCAGATTAGTAAATAGTGCACACCAAAAGATAATATTCGTAAACATATGCACACGTTTTACCTAACATCATGAATTTAAAGTAGTATAAATATATTATGGTGCAGTGTTCCAAAACACCAACTTTTGCTTTCCTGCTAAGAAAGTCTTGGTTTCATTGCATTGATATCAACTAGGTGGATTGTTCATATTAGGACAAAATAATACAAGGCAATGAAAGCCAAAATAAAATATGCTTGTTGGCGTTTGTCACGGTTCCTTTGTTTTGATGCTGCAATCTGACTTCGTTGAACAAACATTTTAAACAATAATACGGAACACAAAGGTTGTGTTTTGTCTAACATGAATTCACTTTTGTACTCAATCGCATTTTCCATTACTTTACATCGCAAACACATCAAGATCAATCGCTCCATCTAACATTTGGTGCCAATCATCATACAAAAGTTTTCTCCTTTCTAGTCCAATGATTTACCACTTATGGTTACTAAATTACGTTGCTATTTTTGGGATGAGGCACATTATAGGTAGTCTCACTCCTGCGTAATTAATGAACGCTGGTGTTGGATTTTGGATACGTTGTCTGTTGCCTCGTTAGCAAATTTAGTGGAATATAAAGCCAATAAGCTAGCCAACAGGAACAAAATTGGTTGTATTGGTGGACGTAGAAAAATATGATAATGATAAGCATTCACACTACCGAAACTAAACACTCTAATACAAGTACGGCAACTCAGGACGTATATGTATTTAGTTATTATTTTAATGTTGCTGAACTGGCAGTTTACGAGAGTATTTTTAAGCATCGTGTGAATTTTTCTAGTTTTATGCATACACATATTTAATCATGTATTGAAACATGATTAAATACAAAATGACTTGTTTTGCAGTACTATAGTTCTCACATGCGATTAAAATGGACTCATACTATTTACTCTTTCAGTTTTCTCGACAGTACGACACTCATGTGACTCTAGAGCTGAACAAAAAAGTTGAAGTGCCTACGCAGAGCCACATTTCATTATTCGGAAGGAAACTTCATAAACTTCTAAGCAATTCAAGTATGAATACAAGTCAAACGTCAGTGCATTAAGTTCAGTTTTTATGTTCCATGCGGAGAAAGAAGAAAAGCGAACGTACGAATGAAAACAGTAAAAATCTTTGGTCCGATGTACGATGCGTTTGTGTAACAAACAGTACACACCACACATACACACTTGTTATCTTTTGTATTATTAAAGCTGACATTCTGTGTTAGAAAGAAGAAAAGCGAACGTACGAATGAAAACAGTAAAAATCTTTGGTCCGATGTACGATGCGTTTGTGTAACAAACAGTACACACCACACACACACACTTGTTATCTTTTGTATTATTAAAGCTGGCATTCTGTGTTCCGTCCTCTGCAAGTGCATACACACACCACATACTCATACAAATGTGCCTGAAATAAAGCAAGTACTGTTAGAAATACACACAAAAATTTGGTCCGTGACTTTACTGAAAAAGTGATAAAAACAGGAAGAATCTGGCGTAGCTTGCGAAAATTATGTACATAAATGCAATGATATTTCTATATATCTCTGATGTATGTGTCTGACATTTGGGAGTATCTTATTTGATATATACATAAAGTAGGTGAAAAGACACAAATACATATTCCCCTACATTTTTATTGCGTTGATGCTGCTGCTACACTGTTTATAAATAAGAGGAAAAATAAGAAAGGCAAGAGAAAAAGCATACTTTGGGTAGCAAAGCGAAGTGAGAAAAGAAGGTTCCCCTTACACAGTTTGCGTGACTCAACTGTAGCATCATAGATAGATAGCACCAGGATTTAGTAAAAAGTGCACCCAGGTTTTTGTGAGAAAAAAGGTAGAAGGATAGCCGAAACGTCCTTTGCTTGTAGAAAAGGGAAAAGTAGGTTAAAAATAAAAAATAAATGTGGAATATATAATACGTTATAAATCCTCGTTCAGCTGGTCGAACCCAAAGAGAAAACTTGTGTTTGTTGGTAAGAAATGCATACACAACGTACAATTTTGAGACTCACTTTCTTCGGCATAAATGCTTGAGTACTTCAGTTTTTTTTCTTTCCTCACTCTTTGCTTACATGTGTACAAAGCACACCACGTTTACTTTGTATATAAATGAAGTAGTAAAAAGTGAAAGTAAAAAGAACATGTTTTAGCCCGAAATTGGGATAATGTGCCTGAAGCAATTGCTAAAGTTTTCGGGAGTAAGGAGAAAAGCACAACAAAATAGTGGATACTGCAAACAAAAATAAGGACTGAAGAGAATGCAAGCAGATTTCTAATATTCTCATGATGAGACGAAATGTGAAATCGATCATTGTGATAAGATTCACCGATTTTTTTTGACTTTATCCAAGGTTAGAAGAATATAACATATTGTAGAGATATTATTATCATTAGTTACTTGTCACTACACTGAAACTATGGGGGAAGAAGTACAATTCCCTGCTTGTACGACATAATATTCCGGCTTTACTTTTGCACGGCCAGACATTAACTATAAATCAACCATTGATTTGTGAATGGTATCTAGAAAATGTAAGAAGTGCAATAACTTCGTGTTATAAAAGAAAAGCCAGAAAAGAGGGTTTGCTACTTCACAAAAAACGATGCTGTCTGGTTTGGTCATCCCGAGTAATTTTTTTCGTTCCAGAATATATTGCAGAGTCAGTGCTTGGAACAGTCTAACATTTACAACATCATACTTATAATACAATTCGGGTAGGCATGTGTGCAAAAAATAATGCCAATGTCTTCAAGAAACAACAGTAAAAATGTTCTCAGCGCACGCAGCAAAATAATTTCTTAACTATAGGACCGAACTACAAACACAGTGGTCCTTCTTCATGCTGACAAGTGAGTTCCACTTTCCTACAGATTCCAGATACGTGCCTTGTCCTTAAGATATATGAAGTATTTTGGAATATACCGTTTGAAAGACTTGCAAAACATTGTATTAACGAACGGGAACGC
Organism: Cyphoderus albinus; assembly: GCA_021029165.1. Taxonomy (NCBI): domain Eukaryota; kingdom Metazoa; phylum Arthropoda; class Collembola; order Entomobryomorpha; family Paronellidae; genus Cyphoderus; species Cyphoderus albinus. Next base: position 10,786 of record VYYJ01004698.1, read on the forward strand.
TTCTCTGAAGAAAAGCATGATATAAACAAAAAAGAATAACTCGCATTAGAGTCGACATTATAGACGACGTTCTCAGTCAGTCAGGTGTAACATTAAGAGTGTTCACACTTATTTATTTCAGAAGTTTACTTCGTTGAACAGACGACGGAAACTGGAACGTGAATTGTGTCGTGCCACCTACCATGAGGCTATCTATATTTTTTCATCTGCCTCATCGTTTGAAGCTGCACTGACTCTGAGAATAGAAAAATACGACATATAGTATAACTTGAACGCATTCATCTAGAGAGTGAACCGTTTTCTGAAAGATACAGAGTTTTCTTCGCTGCCACTTTTCCTTGTATCTAAAATATTTATGACAAGTTCTTAGGCTATTTAAGACTTTCTCTTGTGATGCTTTTTCAACACAGTGAGAAAGCAAAGGGTGAAGTATAAATGTTAGATGGTTATTTACACAATGCATCAGAATCAGAACAGTGAAGATGTACATAAACGTTAGTTGCTNTGTGATGCTTTTTCAACACAGTGAGAAAGCAAAGGGTGAAGTATAAATGTTAGATGGTTATTTACACAATGCATCAGAATCAGAACAGTGAAGATGTACATAAACGTTAGTTGCTCTTAACGTTTCAAGTTTCAACATACATACATTTCATAACTTTATTTATTTATTATGTGTAATAAAGGTTAGGGTGTCGCTGTATCAACGAAAAACTAATTTTATTTCACTTTGAATTGAATAACTAACGACTTCTGAGAAAGTATTGAATACGACATTTAAAAAATGATTCTAACTTTTTCCTCTGTCGTAATAACACGGCGCACTTTCAATTATTATAAAATTCTATGGCCGACGTTTTATGAACACTGCTAATTAAAAATTTATCCAAATATTTACTTTTGAGGAAAGTCGCATGCTATACTAGTTACCGGATTTTACATAAAGATAGATTGAAAGGAGACACTTTAACTTTGGCAATTTTAATACTGTTCAGCAGCAAGTCGTATTATTGTAAACCTGACAACTTTCTGGGTTCAAAAGATAATGATGAATGCGTTGGTTGCCCCTTTGGCCAGCTTATAACTGGGAAAACTAGTTTTTAGCTGTCAAATGATTGACTGCATTGGAGGAACACAAATAGAGAAAAAGGTTGGTTTTCAGTGGATCGATGACGTGAAAGATGCCGTGAACCCTTGTGAATCGAAATGCCGATTTTATTGTGTTCGTCGACTACTTTCTCTTGCCTCATTCCCTCATCGGAATGTTTCAATAATAACTTTCACGTTCGTCCCGTCAAAGTTGTATAGTAAACAAGCAAATGCCAAATTTTAAGCTACCCAACCAATAGTTTCGTCCAGTTTCCTTGTGTATCTCTTATATAGTACCTTTCTCGTAGAATTGGTGCATGTTCATTCAGTCTACACTTTCATAATTTCGAACGTAACTTTCGTCTAAAATAACTTCGTCCTTAATACTCCTGCTTGTCCCTTGTCTGTTTTCTTTTCATAAAACAAGAGATTAGAAGCTTTCACCTTGTTCATCATCATCCCTTTCTCCTTTCTTGTGAAACGTTTGGCCTCGTTTAGAAAACTGTTTACGTTCTGTTCCTTTTTACTTTTCTCCTCTTTTTCGGCATTTTTTCAACCGAGCACAAAAACAAACTTGAAAGAAAGAAAAATAAGCTTTGAGTGAATAAAAGGAAGCTCTGCTTTTCTTCAGCCTCTTCAAACTACAGACGATGAGAAAGACGCTTTATAAGAACGCAGTAACACACTTATTCTGAGCTACAAGACCTGTTATGATTCAACATGCAGTCGTAATCGTAATATTAAAAACACAAAAATACGAAATCTCCTGTTTACTCTGCATTTATTTTGACAAAAGGTTAGAACGTCTGTTTCTAAAAACTGTTGGTAAAGAATC
>VYYJ01004699.1:0-12700 GCA_021029165.1 Cyphoderus albinus
AGGCTCACGCATAATTTTTTTACCTGGATTTTACAACAACAAAAAACGGTTTATTTTAAAATTGATGTTTACGTGGTTTTTTATATTAAAAAAAAAACATTTTTTTAAATTGTCCCACTCACTTCATCAACGGTAGGATCAAGCGACTGTTTGTACCTCGCCCGTGGTTGCCACCGCTCATACTGCTTCTGGAGTGTCTGTCCTATCTGCTCCAATGCCTTCTGGGGGGAGAGCTGTGGGTGGGAGGGAGAAAATATTTTTTTTGTTGTTATTGCCATGGTGACACGAATTATAGCACAGACAAAAAATTGTGTAGATTTTAATTTTATCTTTTTAAACCTACCCCAACGGGGTCGATCCAGCACTCCAGCCTATAATATATTAAAGGAAATCAGCTTTATCACCTTGGTAACACAAAACACAAAAAAAAACAGCTCAGAATTTATAACATTTTTTTAACGGATAAAACTCACCTCGCACAAGGTTGTAGTTTGATAAGCCCCGGCGGGTCAACACCGATGTTTAGCGCCATCACCAAAGCGACGCTAACCGTTTTCATCTTTAAAAAAATACAAAACAGACAAAAATGAAAAAAATTGTCATGGTAAATAACAATAAATAAATAAAGTAAAAAAGAAGAAAACTCTGCCCACCCTCTCTTTCATCCTCCACCCCTGAGGTGGTATCTCCGTCCCCTCGATCTTCTCCGTGTGACGGGGCTCCTGTGAAAACGTATGTGAGACAGACAAAAGTTGTGTTAAAAACATGTTTTTTTAAAAAGTTATTTTAATACAAGACGGCCACTGACACAAAAGAAGTAATTAAAAAAACAAATTGAAAAAAAAAAACCTGAAAAACATGTCGTTGCAACCAGTCATGTGACTCCTGGAAGTAAGAGTCCTCATCGGTGCCTGGAGGAGGACGGGATACAGGGAAGAAATGAAAATAACAAGAAAAATTTATTAATCAATTTTTAATTCTACAAATTTTAAAAATTTATTTATTTTAAAGTTAAGTAAATTGCCACTGACTCCTAAAGTTGAGCTCAAGCACCCGTTCCATGCTTGCCATGGCGTCTTCAAGAAGAGAAGAGAGAGAAAGCGATTTTATTTTCTCTTCCTCTTCCTCTTTCTTTAAATAATTTCCTTTTCTTTTTTAACTAAATATTTTAAACTTTTATCACTTTGTCACTGATGAGTGATGACTGAGTTTATTCACAGAAGAAACAAAAGAAAAAACGTCACGTGGAGGTCAGGATAGAAAAAAAAATTAAAAACAAAACTTTAACAGTCACGTTTTGCGTTTTATTCATTCACCGGCAGGCAATTAACGAACTTAAAACAAAAACAAAAAAACTTTTTTTTCACTAATTTTCATTCATGAATGAATCGTTTTTTTTTCTCTCTCTCTGCTTAAATTATTGTCAGTTGTCATGGTGATGATGATGATAAGTTTTAAAAAAAAGGTAAATAAATTAACAATAAAATCACGTGTATAAATCACAAATTCTTTATTCTGTTCACCACGGCAACACACGATTTATTCACTATAGCTCATTCATACTTTTAGCTTATCTGTGAGGATGATGATGATAAGAAACGAAAAAGATCTTCGCTTTTCTCTCGCTTCCGTTTTAACAAATCTCCATCATCTGATTTTTTCTTCTGTGGAGACCTGGAAAAAGCCGCAGAAGATTCTCTCAGCCAGCAGCAGCATCATCAGCAGAGAGATTGTTGTTGTTATGGTGATTGTGTGCTGCGTAGTAGTAGAAAAAAAATGAGCTCATCATAAGCTGCTTATGAACACGAACACATGAGATATTTGTCCAGGGCCCAGCAGCAGCAGGGGAGATTTTTCTTGGCGGGTTGGAGTTTGAGGGCAAAGTGAGAAAAGGAGAGATGGTGACAAATTAATTGCCATGGCGACAGCGAGAGAGAACGTTGCTCATTCATCTCCTTTGTCGCGCTGCGTCTCAACAAGTGAATGACACGAAATGAAATATATATTTTTTTTTACAAATCTCAATCTCATGTCGTCATAAATGTTTTTGTTAGTTATTTTTTAACTGTTGTTTACATACAAAAGTTTTAAAAGTGCATTTAAAGTGCATTTACCATTTTGAAGCTCAGACTCAGACATAATACGGAACCTATGAGAAAACTCTGGAGCGGAAGTGACCATATTTTTTATTTTCGAGAAAATCGGGGGAAATAGCCTTTAAAAGTGCATTAAAAGTGCATTTAGAATGTTTTAAAAGTGCATTTAGAATGTTTTAAAAGTGCATTTAAAACATTTTAAAAGTGTATTTAAAGTGCATTTAAAATGTTTTAAAAGTGCATTAAAAGTGCTTTTAAAATGTCCTTAATGCACATAAAAAGTGCATTTAAAACATTTTTGAAGTGCATTTAAAGTGTACTTAAAATGCATTAAAAGTGCATTAAAAGTGTATTTAATGTGTAGTTAAAGAACATTTAAAGTGCATATTTTCTGCTTTTACACTGACCTTCATTTTCCCAATGCATTTACTCATTGCGAGCGAAAAAAAAAGAGTAAAATGCTGAATACGTATTATTTCTAACCAAGAAAAAAAATATTCCAAAATAAAATCAAAAGCGATCAGAGAGATATCTCTCTCTCTGTGTGTATTATTTAATCCAAATGCAATATATAGTAGCAATTCTATTTACGTTCATTCATGCTTTACTCATTGTTGTAGTGTTCTCAGTTGTTTCATTAGAAACCATAGCAACGAACCTTCAAAGGTCAAGTGGTCAATAAGAGTCTTTTACTCTTATTGTTTTAAGGAGTTTAACGTTTTTAGCTTTACTCACGTTTCTGCTCAGTGAGTTTCGCTAACAACTTGAAAGGAACTTTCAAAGGTTATGTCGCCAAGTGCCTTACTGAATAGGAGTTTAAAGGAGTTTAAATGTCACTTAACAACTAGGGAGTCTCTGAACTCAACTGGGTTGAATGTGGCATGGGTCGTACTGATTCATACAACATTTGAAGGCATTATATTATTTATTAAGAGGTTTTAAACCTCTAGCGTTCACTTGTTAGTAATAAACCACCGTATCAGAGGTAACAACGCTCAACTTCACTATAACATTTCTTTTAAATTTCCGAACCACAAAAATTTCATTTTCCTTATGGGATTTAACATGGGAATTTGAACGTTATCAACGGGGGACCCTTATCACATTTATCAATTCATGATATTTAAAACTTCGAATTAAAAAAAAAAGAGATACGCTTACTTATGTACGTGACGCAATTTTTGTTGCTACGTAATTATTAAGTTAGCAGCTACGGTGTCATAAACTGCGAAAAGTGCCTAATAAATCACGTTTTTACGTGTATTTACCGTGCGTACGTATTTACAGAAAGTGCAAGCAGAGTCGGAACATACGAATCGCACCATTCACCATGATGATGATGATCATGATGATAAACAACACAAACTGTTTTTACTTGCCCACTACTTCCAGAAATCCCCGAACAGCGAAGTCATGCAGATATTTCCAATTGACTCGTTGTTTCACGTGTTCGATACCTACCCCTTCCTTAAAGATATGTTTCTCTGTGCACTTAAAAAGTGTGTCTGCAACGCAGTAGCTTGTATGCTACAGAAAGCAGCCACTAGAGTTTGGTTAGAGCTACGCCAGCGTTGTAGACGAAAGAAACGTAACAATAATGGAACCGTATTTATCGTATGAAATATGGTCAGTCAGGCTATAAACGCTTGCATCTGATTTAAATCATATTATTTCTTTCTTTCATAACACGGGATTAAATTTATATTTTTTATTTTTCTGAAAAAATATTGGACACAAGAAACGCCAGGCCAACGCTAAGGTAAATTTTAAAATCTTAAAACAATCTGTCATTTTTCAAAGTTGGTATTATAAAAAATTACGTGACATATTTGTCAAATACACCTTTACAGGTCTGTAATGACCAGTGAAATACAATAGACTTTTCGCAAAATTTTCACGTAATTTACTACGCAACCGTAATATTTTACGCTACTTTTCATGAACAATTCGATAAGCTGACGAAGCTATGGGAACTGTATTCTGATATAACCACAATTTTAACGAATGACGAATGTTTATTAACGCCTCACAATTCTTTTCGTTAAAATAGCAACTTAAAAAATATTTATATAGAAACAAAGGATAATCCTAATTTTTTATGAAAATTCTCATTCTCAATAATTTTTTTCAAATCCATGCATGGGCCACAGAGAAACTCGAAATACGTTCTCTTCATTATCTCTCTCCCTCGGCACCTTGCTTAGTGGACCACCTAAATAATGACCTAAACTTTTTCCTCCTAATCAACCGCGTTTGGCGTAGTAAAATTGACATATATAAATATTTTTTAAATGTCAGTTAGTTACCAATTTTCGTTAGGAACGAAAACCTCAACCCCCCTTGGCCCACAGGTGCACAATTGATAAAGGGTAGTAATGATTCCTATGATTTTTGGTGACTGTAATATAAAATCCTCGAATATCGAACATGGCGGTAAATCGCTGCTTAGGAACCAATACAAATTTGTATTGTTAGGTTCTGAGGTCCTTTGAAAAATCGCTATATTTTGTTTAATTTATCTCTAGCTCCAAATTGCCAGAACGGATTTTCTCTGTTCATACACACCAAATTAGTCAGCAACTAATAATGGGGAAACAAAACTCTACATTGATTCTTCAGAAATAAATTAAGCATGGTTGTGATAAAGTCTCAGCTTTAAAATGAGGTGCCAGACATGAATAATATTCATTGAATATAGCTACATATGTACATAGTTGATAATGGTGGTAGTGGTGACTGATTGAAAATATATTCTCTTTACTGACCGCTTTACCATTTTGAAGCTCAGACTCAGATCAGAGAACCTTATGAAAAAAATCTGGAGTTCGAGTGTGGCCATATTTTTTATTTTTGAGTCTTGCAAAATCGGGGGAAATACCCTGAACAACATCAGTGCAAAGTGCATTTAAAATGTTTAATGTTTCACAAGTGTATTTAAAGTGCATTTAAAGTGCATTTAAAGTGCATTTAAAATGTTTCACAAGTGCATTTAAAGTGCATTTAAAGTGCATTTAAAGTGCATTTAAAGTGCATTTAAAATGTTTTACAAGTGTATTTAAAGTGCATTTAAAGTGCATTTAAAGTGCATTTAAAATGTTTCACAAGTGCATTTAAAGTGCATTTAAAGTGCATTTAAAATGTTTTAAAAGTGCATTTAAAGTGTATTTAAAACATTTTTGAAGTGTATTTAAAGTGTATTAAAAGCGCATTAAAAGTGCATTTAAAGATATTTTTAATGTGTAGTTAACGAACATTTAAAGTGCATACTATTTTCTGCTTTTACACTGAGTTTCATTTTCCCAATGCATTTCCTCAGTACGAGCGAAAAAAAAAACTGAGTAAAATGCTGAATACGTAATATTTCCAATCAAGAAAAAAAAATTATTCCAAAATAAAATCACAAGCGATCAGAGACAGATTTTTAAAAAACACGATATCTCTGTCTCTCTCTTTCTCTCTCTGTGTTATTTAATCCACAATGCAATATATAGTTATGTTATTCTGCAATAATAAAATAATACACGCTCTTTTGTATTAACTACACAATCTTAACTACATAATCTCAATCATCATGGCATATATTGTAATATGAAAAAAATTAACACGGTACATGCTCCAAAAACAAAAGCGCTCTTCATCTGCTTAAAAAATTTACTCGATATTATATAAGCTCCTCCCCCAACATCTCTCCCTGCTATTATTTTGCCATAAGCATTCCAACAGAGAGATTTTTTATTAATTTTTTCGCGAGCGAGAAAAAAAAACGCTTTTTATATAAAACACATACGTATACAACATACTCGCTCCAGCCAAGAAATAAAAAAAGCAAAATGTTTTAAGCACCTGAAACGAGATTCAGCAGCAGCGTTTCCAAACAAAAGTGGTAATATGTGACGAGAGTTGAGTTTGTGAGAGAAGGAGAACCTCACCATAAACGTGAGAGCGCGGACGGACACCACCACCACCACAGCTGAAGCCTGAAGCCACACACGCCAAACCACCACCGTGTTGTCGTAGTATATAGTACAAAACCCGTCGTCATGTCATGCGTCATCATCACCATGAGGAACATCAGAAGCAGCAGCAGCGTATTTCCACGAGCGAGCACGACGACAACGAGATATGATACTGGTGGAAGTAGCAGGAGCAGCAGCGTGTATTAATACTATAATAGACTCTCTAGTAATAGTAGAGAGCCTATAATAGTAAAGCGTTCCCATGATAACGTATATTATATTTTAGGCAGTGATAAAAAAAATAGCGACCCACACGAAACAACATCATTTCCAATATTACCCGTGTCTCGGATCCCCCTCCTCCCGTTTTTTTTTTTATTAGTATTTAGCATACCCCCGTTTTCTCGTCCCAAGCAACAGAGACAAAAGAATTAAGAGCATCACATCACACATTCCAATACTGCTACTATAGCAACGCGTTTTAGGTGTTTTTTAAGTATTATTTTTTTTATATTGCTACTTACTACCACGTACTACTTATTAATGCAGTCAGTTCGCCAGTGTTGTTCTCGTCGTGTGTGAGTGGTGACTTTTTTTTTTGTTTGAGTATTAAGAAGACGAGAAAAAAAATCCCGCGCGCGTTGATCGTGGAATTAAACCTTAGAAACGCTGTTTAGATTTTCTTATCTCTCGAAAATTTTAAAAGACAAAAAATTTAATCGACAAAGAGAATCTCGATTATATAATAAGAATACATTTTTTTATTTAAATGGACACGGTATCCCCACCGGTTGCTATGGGAACGAACTCAGACAGTAGTGCTAGTCCTTCGACACGACTCAGAACCCCGAGCCCCATACACAAAACGCGGTCGCCTCCCGCTAACTCATCAGCAGCGCAAACGACGAGTAATAGCAGTAGCAGCAATAACCTATCGCCTAAAAATAGCAGGTCGCCTCCGCAGACGCCAGGCGGTGGCGGGGGAGGAGGATCATCGCCGAAACGGGCGTCTCAGCAGCCACAGACACCACAGCAGAGACCGAGAAAGCGAATACGAAGCGAGCTCGACCGTGAGAGAGTCATAAACAAAAATAATGTCACTAAGATACAAGTTACCATGGTAACGAGTTTTAATCATTTTTCTTTCTTTCTGAAATCCCCGAAGGCCTCCTGTCAGACGAGGGCACAAAGATCCTCCTCCGTGGCCTAGGCAAGAAGCAGACGGGTAAGAAGAAAAAACTCCCGGGTAGTACAGGTGCAGCATCAGCAGTCATCGAGGCGAGGAAACGGAGAGCGAACACAGTCGTCCCGAACACGCGGAAGAGCGGCACCACCGTCGCCATCTCAACAACAACATCAAATCACGCAACCACTCCCATCAGATCAAGAAACGGGTCCGTGTCGGAGTTAGGAGCGATCAAACGGGAGCGAAGCTCCACGACCCCAGCGAGGAGCAGACAACAACAGGCGACCGCCACCACAACCAGTAGCAATAGTAACCATAGCAACAACAGTAGTAATAATACCAGTGGTGGTGTAACTAATACAAGTGACGCCAGGATCACCAAGGTCGACCCGAAATTCGTGAACGTGTCGAGACGGGGTAACGTTGCCTGGGTGACGGTGGTTTGTGGCGGGACGGGTCATTCTCTTGTGGACCGAGGGATTGACGCCGAAAAGGGTGGAGGTGGAACAGGAGGAAGTGGAGGATCCGGTGGTGGAGGAGGATCGATGTGTCCCCCACCTCCGACACCGAAGCAGGAGAGGCAGCAGCATCATCATCATCCAGCCATCGTCAACAATGGGGCCTTCGGGCTGAAGGTGAGTTGTCATGGGAATAAATATATTGGAAAATAATAGATTTTGAAGAAAAGATTTATTTTTTTTAATCTGTCTCAACTTCTTCCCAGGCCCTCCAGTCCCTCGAGTGTGCGTTCAGAACGTTGGAAACGGAGGATAAAATCGACGCGATCGTGTTACAAAACAACCATTCCAGGTTTTTCTGTAGGGGAATTGACCTCAACGAGCTCGTGTTGCCCATGACGACTACGAGTAGTAGCAGTAGCAGTAGTAGTTCTAATAATAAGCCCAACTCCAGTAACCATCATCATCACCATGGAAACGATAAGAGTACTAGTACTAGCCACCAGAGACTATCGCTCATCGCGAAAGCTGTCAAGTTAGTAAAAAGGATTTTTTTACTAACTTGAACAAACAAAAAATATATTCGTTATGTTGCCAGTGGAAACTGTATAATATAAATATAAAATGTATTATTATCAATTTACCCCCTAGATCCCTGATACATACCCTGACCCAGTCAGAGAAGATTTTGGTTGCCAGCGTTTCGGGAGACTGCGTCGGTCTTGGCTGCATGATCTTGCCACTCTTTGACTTTGTAAGGGGAGAATTTTTTTCTTTCTTTCTTTTTAATCATGATTAAAATTAAATTTTTACATGATTTTTCGTAAAAGCATTACCGTTGTCACGGTCACCATTTCCGGATATTTCCCGTATTTATTCTTTCGTTTAAAAATATTTTTAAAAAAAGGTGTATGCAAACGACAAGAGCAACTTGCGTCTCCATTACAACGCGCTAGGACAGCAACCGGAAGGGCTCGCGGTACTACTACTCCACAAAGGAGGGGCCGTTACTATTGCCAACAAGGTCAGGAAATATATTATGCAAATCATAGACACAGCAATCAGCAAATATATATTTTTTTATTATAAGGATAAGATTTAAAAAATCGGAACGTTTTTTTTTATGTTCCAGGTGACGTCTCTCCTCTATCTCAACACTCCGCTCACAGGTACCAAATTAATTTATAAAAAATATTTAAGGGTATTTATCAGTACCTACATAATCCCTTATATATAAAAGACAAATGGGAGGAAGGAGGGAAGAAGGATACTTTTTCATTCAATAAATTGCCATTTACTACACACGACGATTATTCACGTTTATGTTTGGGTTACGTTAACAACTAACAATATAACGAACTTTCAAAGGACAATAAAATTGGCCAAGCAGTTGGCCAATAATTTTTAAGGTGTATTTTTACAATCACCTTAACTACAACTATGATTAGCATGTAGGCCGCCCGTTTTTCTGTATAATATGATAAAGGGACACTTTTTCATCAATTTAAATACTAGGCCTAGTAGAATCAGCGTTTTATCACAGCGTTACATGTTTTTTTCTTCTTTGTTTCTTATCCCCACACACAACAGCAACGGAGGCAGAGTCTTGTGGCCTAGTAACGGAGGTATTGTGGCCCGCCTGTTACAACGAGCACCTTTGTGCCCGGCTCCATGCCATCTCTACCAATTCTACCATCATCCGTGCGACCAAACGTGAGGTTTTTATATATAAGTAGCTCCATGGTGATGAGATTTATTTTATTATACCGATTTACAAATTATCTTTTAAACACATGTTATTCCGTTAATATAGGCACGGTGTTGACACAGCAGCAGCAGCAGCAACAACCCCAAAATCATCAGCGACTCCCGAAACTCCTTGACAACGAGTTGAACGCTATCGAACAAACGTGGAGGACGCCAGAGTTTCAGGAACGAGTGAGGGCGTTTCTCGGAGGGGGTGGTGGTGGAGGGAAAGGGGTGAAGAGTGGCGAGAGGGGCAGTGGCGGTGGCCTTAGCAACGGTGACGGAAACATTAATGCTGCTGCTACTGTAGGGAAAACTGGGTGAAACTAACGACGACGACGTTGCTGTACGTGTGGGATACAAACATAAAAATCTCGATTTATTCTGCCATGATGGCGGCGGCGGTAGCAGTCGTAGCGAACCAAACATCACCTCAGAAAATTTCACTATCGACAATTTCGACGTCACGCATTCCTCATGGCAACGCGCAGAAAGCTTTTTTTAACGTATCAAAGGCACCTGATGAATCATAGTGAATTTCAAAAACAAAAAAAAGCAGAATCTCAGGACGACTCAGACACGGACGGAATTTGTTTTTTTTTTTAAATAAATAAACACATAAATATTATTATAATATTTATCGCGTTAAACTCTCACCGTTAAACCCTCGTTACAACAAAACGGACTTTAAAAAAAATTATGCATAATAATAATTAATAACCGTTTTTTTCCTTCTTTATCTTAATTTCAAAGAAACGTCTTTTTTTATGACACGTAATATATTGTGATATTGTTATGGCAGCAAGTAAGCATAAAGCGTTTTTAATTATTCTTCAAAGTAAGTACGAACTTTTTTTTAATTATCCCGGTTGATATTATTATTATTATTTAGTTTTAAAAAGAAGATAAGTTTAGAAACCTATAGTTGCTATTAAAAAAACATTGTGATTGCTAGATTAATTTTTATTAGTAGTAGTAGTTATAGTTACGAATGGTGCTCATGATTTGTGTGTTTGTGCAAAAGAGAAAAAAAAAAACGACGAGTAAGGATAAATATGAAGACGAACAAATTTAGAGTTAACATAGAGCGTTTTACGGGTAGGTAGGTAGGTAGGTTAGGTTAGGTTAGTATAGTTGCCTTGCGTTACATAGTTCGAAAGCGGTGCTCCTTATACTATTACAGAATTATGTATTATTTTAAGTGACCGATTTCATTTTTTTTAACAACAACAACAATTGTGTTTAATCTCATTATTATTATTATTAAATGACCGTGATTTTACTGTGGAATAATATTTAAAAAATGACAGGAATGAAAAAAATAATCAACACAACAACAACAAAATAATATTGTTATAGAAACGGACGAATAAAACGTTTTTTTTTAAATAAAAAAAAGTGGGAAAATAATATTACTTTCTGAAACACAAAAAATTTATTTACATACACATACATGCATTTTGTTCAATGATTGAAACGTTACCGTGGTAACGGATAGCACGCGTTTTATCATAATATTTGCATATTATAGTTGTAGGCATAACTATAAGAAGCTTTCGTTTTTATTTTTGTTGTTGTTGCTATAATGACAAATATATAACGAAACGCCCCGGTGCTAACGTGTCATTCCTTTTCTCATTAATTAATACTAATTAAAAGTTATTAATTAATTAATTAGCAGTAGGTGCAGCAGCAGCACAACCTAATAATATATATTATGTAAATATGGTTGCACGAGAGGGAGGGATAACTAGTTGTTGTTGTTGCTGTGGTAATTAATAGCCACAGTATGTAAATATATATATAGCAAGACTAAAATAAATATGATTGGTAAACCGCATATTATCAATCTACTACATAAAATGGCAATGGGAGCAAGCAAGCAAGGAACTAATGTGGAAGATTGTGGAAATATTGCAGAAGAGTAATCAACAAATCGTTTAGTAAAACTTTCAGTAGTTACATTAGCAACTGAACAAAACATTTATTTTTTTCAAAGGTCAAGTGGCCATTGTTTTTATTAAGAAGAAGAAGAAGATGATGTTTTAAAAAATCACTTTCAACTACAACCACGCATAGCGTAGGCCTTGCTTTTCTTGTGTGACTTTTAATAATAAATGTCATATGATTGTTTATAATAGTAACGGCAATGCAAAATATTTTAACATTCTCGTTATTGCCATATGGTAATTATAAACGCCAATCATTATATGAAGTGACACGACACACGCTAATTACATATTATCATAACTAAATTGGACAGGTCTTATTAAAATACGAGGCGTCAAGGGAAAAAAATAAATATATTTATTTGCATATTTATTACGAAATTCTGGTGAATTTATAGTGTTTTTGTTTCGTACTCATCTATTTAGAAAAAAAAATTATTAGAACGAAAAAGAAAAGTCTGTTTTATATATGGATTCTCCAAAAAAATACAGATCAAAATTTTTGATTCTGCAACAAAATGTGCATATTATTTATATTTGTTCGTTAGACGCGAATCTCGGTGCGAAGGATTAAAAAATAAGATTTAAAAAAATCCCTTCTAAAAGTTGATTTTAGGAAAAGGCATTAATATGAGAAGAAAAAATAATAATAAAAACAAAACAAAAATAAAAATATTCTTTTAAAATAAGTCTAAAAATGACATAAACCCATATGAGCCATATAAAATTGACATTGTTCTCGCTCAGTCTTATAATTGTGAAGAGTACCTTTTACCTTTATTTAATTAATTTTTTGTTAAAATTAGTGCATCGTTTAATTTTAGTCTTTAAAGATTATGACTCTTTTTTCTTAAATTTTCGTTATTGCAAATTAAAAAAAAACGTGTCAACGGATACGTTAGATAGGTGTAGTTCTTCCTACATACTATAATACCCCATAATATAGTAAGTGTTTACAATACTTTTAAAATAATATAATGCAGTATATTTATTTACATATTGTTTTAATTTAAATTGTTAATCAGTGCATCGTTTAATTATTATGACTTTTTTTGTTGTAATTTTCTTTTTATTGCAAATTAAAAAAACAATTTAATGTATACGATTAGTATAGTTCAACGTTTTCTTCATTTTACTAAATACGACGCGTTCATATCGTGATCGTGACAACGACACGATAACGCTCATCGTCTTCTTCTTAAATTATTATTTATTTATTAAGAACGCCAAAAATTAATAAAAAAACAGACAGCCAAATAATGCCAAAAAATTAAAATCTTCACTTTTTTTCTCATTTTGTGCTTTGGTA
>VYYJ01004700.1:0-12698 GCA_021029165.1 Cyphoderus albinus
CGAAGCTGAGTTGGACGCCAGGTACAGATTTTTTCCCTATATTTAGGAAAACTGAAGCCAATAAACTTGTTTTAGCGTTGAAGTGAAACAATTTTACCTCATACTTTTGGCCAAATTGGTATATGCTTCGAAACACTGTGAACCGGTGATTCGCGCATTACTTTGTAGTGGTAAATACATTCAGCAAATATGGATATTGTAACTAAATAAAGTTAATGATTAATGACTTTTCATTTGAAATATATCATCGAACTTCAGCAGCAAAGCTGACGAAGTTCAGCTTCGTCTATGATAAAAGTAAATAATTAAGGGCCTTAATTTAAGGAAAGAAATGACGTAGGTGAGATTAATTGAGGTTTGAAATGGTTGCATAATTCATTTGAAAAAATTAACTCAGTAAACTTACAAAACTTTGCAGGTTTTTTTGCACCCTGTACAACTTTTAATTATACCTTCAAGAAAAATCCTGGGTCTTTAACTATCTGGGTTCTGCGATGATAACGAAATAAAATTCAAACCTACAATAAATGACTCTCATCCGGCAGAGTAAAACATTTTAACGCAAATCAAAGAAAAAAACATTTCAACGCAAATCAAAGAAGCAGTATTCAAATATTACTTTTTGTTGAAAGAAATTGTCAAAAAGCAACTCTACTTTTCTTTTTTCGTCGTACATTAGTAGGATTTGCATGAACATGGTGGAGGCGAAGTTAAAAAATAACCCACAGCCACAAAAAAAAGAATTATTCACTTCGTGTATTTCTTCTTCACTTCATTTTCAGAAACGAAATGTCGCGACTACCGTGCCGTGTTATGATGATTGAATAACCTTCTTTTATGACCAAATTAAAATGACTTGTCGAGAAAACCCTTTTCGTTGAGAAAGGAAAAACAAAAAAATTAGCAAGCCGTTTTCAAGCTTTTTTTTATTACAAAACGTTTCCATTTCTAGAAACAAAGTAAAAACCCCAAACCAGCGAAATAATGCGAGAGAGGAACTACAATATGATAATAAACGTAGGTGAAAGCATGAAACTTTGCAAAGCGAAGCTTTCGACCACTTTTCTACTCAAATTATCATGATCATGACCGCAATAGAAACGGTACGTGGATTGAAGTGGAGCTTTCACTACATTTGTCTAAAAAGCAAGATTTGCTTCAGTTTAGGCTATCCAATCGGAGTTGACATCTAGTGATTATGACAACTATGTAGTTTGTCACCTTAAAATAACAGAGATTACCTTATTTTGCTTTAAGCCAAAATTTGTGTTTAAAATTATGTGTTCGACGTTTTGGTTGAAAAAGTGATGGAAACACTTCACTGAATAAATGGACTACTGATTTATTGTACTTGATAGATGGATACTATAATGGTGATGCTTTTACACGTCTTCATTTAAATAAACTTTTCAATTTTAGTTTAAATTCGTCAATTTTCCATTATCCACTTCAAAGTGACAAAGAAGTCTAACATATTTAAGCATATATGAGTACTAGTGGCTCTGTATTTTTAATATTTTTAGTTCTTTGGAATCAATAATTTGCAAATAAGAAACATTTGTAAAATGATCTCATCTAGTGAGAATTAATAACAAGAGACATATGCATGAAGAGAACTTTTCAGACAAAAATCGACAATTCAAGTGCGAAGTTAGTAAAAAATTATAATATTCAATTCAAGGGAGAAAATCATTTTATATTTTAATGTCAGGAAATTACATTTTACATCACCCTATGATTCAAAACACATCATATAAAAAACTCCACTTTGTTACTAATATTATTAATATTAAATATCAGTAATGTTATCATTATCATTTTTAATGTGTTGTCGTTAGTAATTAATGGAAAGTTAATGCTCCAAAATTGTGTAGATTCTTTCTCAGCAGGGTGATCACATTCTTTAATAGTAAAAACGTAACCGATCAATGCGATGATTTATTGAATTGTGTTTAGAAAGAGAAAGTATGACGTTGTTTATTGTTTGTTGCTACAGTTATGTTAAAAAATTGTTAAATAGATGCTTAAAAGAATAGGATGGTTATAATCTACAGACTTGTGAGGTGTTTGTCAAATAATCTTTCGTATTTGTTTAAAGAATTCCTCAAGTACAGCTTCTCATTTAAAAAAAATAGACAACTATTAAATCCCTTGTTCAAACCATAGTTTTATTATTTTAACTTGATTTCATCGCAAACATCGCTTTTTGAGAATGCAGTGATAGGTTAGTGCTATCAATATTGAATATGGTACAAATTATCCAATTGAATTTAATAACCTTTACTTTGCAAACATAACCACCTTCCCCTTGGCCTACAACAATGTGTGTATATAATACCATCAGGTTTTTTAAGCGACCTGAAATGTTGGCATAATTCATTTCGAAAAGCCTAGCAATAAACTAGCAAAACTATGGACAATTTTGTTTTGTGCATCACGCACAGTTTTCAATTTCTCTAAAGAACATTATTTCTGCAACAACTATATCATAAACAACTATTTCAGCCATATGCACACCAATCAACCTATTCATTTTTTGGCAATTATTGATGCAAAATAAAATTATCGACGTTTTTGTTTTCAAAAGCTGTAATGATATATTTATTTTGATTGCACTACAACTATAATTTCAACGCTACCCCGCTTCCCCCCTTTCGCCTCTCTATCAATCTTTAATTTTTTTCACTTCGTAAACCTTCAATCATTTCAAAATTACAAAAATGCTGTAAGTAAACGTACCATTGATCTTCGGCTTGTTTTACTTTCCAGCTTTTTAATCCATTTTTCCTTATAAAATTTGTTTTTAAAACGAGCTTGCCCGTTACATTACGATGATTTACATTAACATGACAGACGTAAAAATAAGTAGATCATAGTACGAAAAAAGGAAGTGTAAACTTGAATTTTAAAAATTTCATTCCATTTTCAGAAACTAAATGTCATTGTACGTACTATTGTATGTTATGATATAGGAATATTCTTCTTTTGGTTTTGAATTAAAATGACTTCCACAAAGAAAAACGTTTTGAAGTTGAAAATGAAACAAAACTTCCGAGTCGGTTTTACACTCGGACTTTGGAGATCTTTATATTACAATTCAAAGGATTCCCATTGCTAATGTTAGAACAATGTAACAAACCTGAACCAGGAATAGCATTTAGGAAATGAACCACAATAACAATGTAAGGAGGTGAAAGTGTGGAATTCGAATGGCGGTTCCAAATTTCATCAAATCTTCTACTCAAATCATCATCATTATCATGACCACAATAGAAAATGGTATACTTTCACTTACGAGGAAACAATGTCAGGTATAATTGCTAGAATTAGGAGATACTTTGCCATCATGACAACCTTGTCGAGATACTTTCGTATGCCGTGAGAAAAATTTTCAGGTTTTGAATGGTAAAGACAAATTAATTTTTATCATCGACACTTTTAAACATTTCTTATATGATTTAACATGGGAAGTTGAGCATTGTCTGCATTGTCTAACTAGTGGAAGGATAAAGTTCAACAAGTGAGAAATAGTATGATTCAGCAAAGATTAACAATAATCTGAAATTATGTTGTTTTCCGACAACAATTGGATAATCAGAAAATGTGTCCACTGTCTTAAAAATATTCTACATGAGCACATTTGTCTGTATATATTTATGATCAGCATCAAATACAAATTCCAAAAATATGTCTTGTAAAATACGAAGACATGTACAGTTACTCGTGAGTTTATTAGCAAAGCAAAAAATAGACGAGGTACAGTTACACGCAAGATTATTTGTCCTCTGAATTTGAAATATATTTGCCCATTTTGTAGAATTGATTTTTTCAAGATTTATTAATAATTATACAATATTGAACGCAATGTTAAGAAACGTATTGCAAAACTTAACATTATCCTTAAATTTTGTGATCTTGGGCGCTTCTTTGGCGTTTTCGCAGTTCACAGTATTTCACAAAACGGATTTATTCCTCCCATGTAATTACATCAATCCTCATTCCGTTTCCGTTAGTTAAAGAAATAACTTATTTATTTTGAATTCACTGCAACTATAATTTCGACGCTGCGATCTTTTCGAGGCTCACATCACTCTTTAAATTTTTTCACTTCGTAAACTTTCAGTTATTTCAAAATGTCAAAAATACTGTAAGTAAAAGTTCGGTTTTCCCCCCGCTTCTTGTACAATTTCCTAATAAAATTCATATCTAAAACGACAGAAATGATAAGACAAAAGAATATTACAACAAGCAAATAGCTGAACAACATTTTATCAAATATAAATGATGGGTTCGTTCCCTTATAAATCAATGAGGTGACATCGAACTAACGCATGCGACTTCCTGTTTTTATGGAAGCCCCAGCCGCTTTTATACTTTTATTCCTTCCTTCTTACTGCCTCCAACACTATTTCAATTTACAGTTTCACTTTCTTAATTTTGGATTATCCACTTCATACTGACAACAACAGTGTGTAAGTTTAATACAATTGCTCACAGCTGCATATTTAATTTTTCCTGTTTTCGTGCATCATCTCCAAATAAATTCATGAGTTAAAGAGCCTCATTAGGAAAGATTGATGGACAGTAACAGAGACAAGTGCATGCATGACAACTTCTTATCGAAATATCGATAAAACAAAATTTCAGTTAATAATATTAATTAATGCGCTTAACAATCATTTCGTAGTGTCATATTTCACAATCATGAGTTTTTTTTAAACTAGAGATTAACCATAGAATGTTTATTCTTCTGTGTACCCCTTAACTCAGATAAACTATTTTTTAATAAATTTAAATTCATACTATTTACAAAAATTGGAGCTTCCAAAGAAAATGTTATTGCCTGATTTGTTCAAAATATTTATTAAGCTAATAGAAATGATAAATCTCTTTTGGGTACCGATATGGAAGCCATTCAGGATTAACTTAAACGACGTCGAATTGTGGAATGAATTATTTGTAAATCGACCGGTAATTTTAATATACGACAATTGTGAAAAAGGTAAAATTAGGCAAAAAATAGCAAATGGCATGGACAAAAACACACCAGGGAGCAGTTGACTTTTTCTTTTCTTGTTGAAACGTTCTCGAAGTTGAACGTGTGGGGTAGTTATTTCTTTCACGCATTAGCTTAGAAAGTCTTGGTTTTTTGGTAGGTTCATAATCATAATCATGATCATAATCATATCATTCTGCAAAGTGACCACTTTCCTTTCACTCACTCAACTTTATTCTCGCTGGAACTCAAATACCACATTTGTCGTCGTCGTCTTTGTTGGCTTCAGTAGTATCAAACAGAAAGTGTGAGGTCTGTTGAAGCTTCTACAATAACTTAAGTGTATATGCCAGCTTGCAGTTACTAGAACTTACTCATTGGGGACATGAAATGAAATGAGCCGGATACGGGCTAAACTTTATTATTTGTTTGTGGTAAATTCAACTACACAGGTTAAGACAATGCAATGACGCTAACAAGGAGAAAAGGGGAAGTGTAGTGAGTTTGCAATGGAGTTGAACCATGCATTGCTGTGGGTTGTTAAAGTGGCAGAGAAAGACGACATGTGACAGTGCCACTGAAGTTGGCCACACATTATGATTAATGTGAAAATGAATTACCTTATATAGTAAAAATAAGTGGCAGTTTTTTTGCAATATACCGTAAAAATCCAATTGCGAACAATGAAATATTTTGCCGATAACAACGTCGTTTAACGTTTCTTTTCTAATTTATAGGTAGCTTAACAATCAGATTGCTAAATCAGGCAATGATATTTGGGAATCTATATACAGTCATATGTAACAAGCAAAAAATATTATTGTGGTGAATTTAAATGTAGTGAACTACGCAGCTTCACAAAAAAAAGTTATCCAAAATTTTGTACAAAGACTATCACATCAAACGTTTCATGTGAGTATTGCTTCACGCATTTCTACGCAGTGCATAGTTAATGGTAAATAAAATTAGTAAATATAAGAAACATAATTTATTTAAATGACTTTCCATTCGTAAAAATGTCCACCTTCATATAGTCTATGAAAGAACATAGATAAATAAGCAAAGGCTCTACCAATCAGGATTTGAGTTTGGGATTGCGTGGGATGAGCTGAAGCTTGAAATGCTTAAATAATTAATTCAATTGGAAAATTATTCTCACTAAACTAGCAAAATTTGCAATTTTTTGTTTTGTATTTCAAGCATATTTTTCGATTTGCACTTCATCGCTTTCACTGCCATATCACCACCTTCTTAATATATGCCAAATCAAGCAGTAAAATTAAACTAGCGACGTTTTTGTTAGCAAGTTGTGACATAATATGTATAGCTTTAATGCAATCACTGCACTGCTTCCCTCCGGGTCTCACAGGCACTATTTCGAATTGTTTCACTTCATTAACTGTCCATTATCCACTTCAATATGACAAACATAATGTAAGGCGCAAGCACTCACTCAACTTCCTTTTTTATCTTTCCAGTTTCTTGGCATCATCTCCAAATAAATTTTATATCTAAAAGGACCTCATCCGGTGAGAATTCATAAGATAAGAAACAAGTGCACAAAGGAGAACTTTTCAGAAAAAAATCAATAAACTAAAGATGCAATTACTGATAATATATATTATTTAATACACTTGAGAATCACTTTATATTTTCATACCAAACACCTTATTGCATCTTAATATAGCCTTTCGGTTCAAACGGATTTTTCCCAAGCAACTCTGCACTTTTCCACCATCTTCCGTTTCAAATAATTACATTAGCATGCGAAAGTTACAAAAAAAAATAAGTCAGAGCAAGAAAAGATGAATTGTTCACTTAACCTTTTCTTCTTCACTTCATTTCCAGAAACCAAATGTCATCGGGCTCTATGCATGATAATTTAATAATCTGCTTTCAGAACAGAACCCAATTAAAATGACTTCCCGAGAAAAAAAGTTGTTTTGTGGAAGGGGAAGAACACAAAAATTAAGCACCCAGCTGTCACATTCGGAGGCTTTTTATGATAAAACTTTCCCATTGCTATAAACAATGCAACCAGTCGGATCAGATAAATAAATAAAGGAAGACATGAACCAAGATATGATAATGAACTGAAGTGAGAGCATGAACATTGGAAGTGCAACGTTTTCACCCAAATCCGCTATTCAAGTCATCATGATCATGACAATAATAGACATAGCATTTGTCTTAAAGTTAAACTTTCACCTACTAGGAAAATATCTTAGGTGTAACCACTGCACTAGAATTGGCAGACAACAATCTTGCCGAGATTTCTTCGCATGCCATTTTTGACCTTTTTAAAGAATTTAATATTGGAAACTGACAGACAGTAAAGAGTTCTCAATTGCATTGGGATATTGATCAACATTGATGTCGTAGTAGGACAAGACTTTTAAGAAATACATTTTAAAACTTTCCTGATCCAAAATTTGCCTATATTTAGAAATGCAAAAATATAATTAAGATCACTCCTTGATTAGCGCTAATCTAAAAATCAGGCTTTGCTTCAGTTTATGTTAAACAATCGCAGCCGGCATCTTATTTAATTTAAAAATTTATCTAATTTAACTGAAAATTACACTGTCAAACTAAAGCGATATCTAAGAAATATTGCTGTAATGTGAAAGTCTGAAAATAGTTTCAGATATAATGGCGTTGGACAAGTAGATATTGGTTTATGGTTTTAATTTAATTAAGTCATGCAACCTTTGTTAGTATCGCATTTATTTTCGTCAGGAAATGATTTGAACAATTACTTGCATTGCATCCAAAATATTTACATACTTTATTATATTTCGCGATACCAGATTTTTTACATTCATTCCCTGCACTGCTCTTTGCTCGGCCGATTAGCACGCAGAAGCATAGCTCTAACAATCGGTAATATGGAGCTTTTAATCAGGACAAAAAAAGAAATTCATAAGATTTCTAAGTATAGCGGGATGACAATCTAGTTAAAAATTTCATATGTGTTTATCGAAACGATTAGTGCAGCGGTACAACCAAACTTTTTAATATCGTGATAGTATATGAAATTCTGAACTAACTGTAAGAATAAACATTTTGTGCAACTTAAGATAATAAATAACCAAACATCCAAAATCGCTTGCATCTTTACGCATCTACTAAAATGATACACAATCATGAAATTTGACATTTTTCATTTTACACTTCACAAATACCATCACACAAAAATGATAATATAAAGTTGATCGAGTAAAATGGGCTGTGGTATGTTTTGTTTGCTGAATATAATGTCGTGCTAAACACACAAAAAAATTAGTGACTTCATCCGCTTCACTTACGCACTGTCATAAAATACTAAACTTACTTAATTATAGGATTAGTTGAGACATTAGAACCTGCTTTAGCTTTCGGATTTTTTCGGATCGTTATCGGATCGGCCCGGATTGGAGAATTTTTCCTCATCGCGAAGAAAAATGCAAATACACATTTTGTAGAGAATTTTGTGAGGGTTCAGGATCCGGAGGTTCCATTCAAATAGTATAAAAAGGAAACTAACAGTATTGTATCGATTTTAAAAAGTCAGACAAAAATCCGAACATTTTGTATTTTACATGGGTTTTTAGGAAATATTTTCTTATACGACAGATGCTAGTTCCCCATCAATGCTAGAACCTCCGGATCCTGAAAGCCCACAAAATTCTCTACAAAATTTGTATTTGCATTATCCTTGGCGATGAGGAAAAAGTCTTCGATCCGGGCCGATCCAAAAACGATCCGGTAGCTAAAACGGCAACCCTAGTCTCACCAGTTGAAAACTTTCTTCTTCCAATATTTAAGCGGCAATTTGCTGCTCTATCGGGTCGGTAAGTACACTACATGATGAAGTACACTGCAGACTGCAGTGCAGTGCAGTGTAGTTTCAGGACGGACATTTTTGTAACTACTCTAAACATCGAACAATTATAAATTCATATAATTATGTATGCAAAAATAACTTTCAAATTGTTTTATTCTAATAACACGAGTACAACTACTTTTATTTCTCTTGAAGCAATTCATATCTCAAAGCGAAACAAACTTGACAATCTACTTTTTAAATACATCAGCTAAGAATAAAAATTTATTGAGCCAACTTTCAACTCACACAGTAAACCTGGTGTGAAATGGGTACATATCTCATTTGAAAAAAATAACACACAACAGTACACTATACTGTACCTAACCTAGTGCACTAGCTAAACTTTGCACTTTTCTGTGCACTCCGCAAATGTTTTAATTACTCTAAAAGAAGTTTTGAAGTTAAAGCAAGTAATATCTCTGTTAACAGGTGTTGTAGAATATCTTTTTATATATTGCCAAACCAAGATGCAAAATAAAACTATCTACGCTTTGTTACCAATTTTCACACCTTTTTTACCTTCAAAATACTATAATTTCCAGTCTCTTTCGCGGATTCCTTCGGATAATTTCTCAATTTGTCGCACGTTATTAACTTTTCCTTGGCCACTTGAAAATGGCAAAAATACCTAATGCAGATTCTAGTATAAGTGATCCACTGCCTTTATTAACTTTCCGGTTTTTCCATGACCATGAAAGAAAATTTATATCTAGATTAAACGAGTTTCATTCGGTGAAGTACACGAAAAAACATTTCAGAGAAAATCAAAGATACAGTTAGTGTTATGGCGGAGTTACTCTATAATTGCACCCAAGTAAGTGAATGCATAATAATATGGCAGCTACGATTCACTTCTTATTTGTTGCTACTATTAACTCGGTCAAAGTCTCGCATTGCTATAAATAACCAATTAAACAAAGACGACGTTTCTAATCCATCGACTTAACGGGGATTATTTATTATTGAATACAAAACTAACTGTGCGCATGGTGCCGAAATAAAAAATTTTGGCTACGGAGATTCAAATTCGTCTTTGTCTTATCTTAATTGAGCACAGTTAAATTAGGTTAGTGAAACTAAAACCAAGCGAAAGAAAATTGAAACACTTTGTTACTAACATTATGAAAAAATATCACTAATATTATTATTAAATACCATCTGTAATGTGTTGTCGTTAGTAATCAATCAAACGTCAATGCTCCAAGACTTATTAATTCTCTCTCAGCAGTGAAATTACATTCTTTAATATAACAAACGCAACTGATCGATACATGCCATGCGATGATGAGTTGAATTGTTTAGAGAGGGAAAGTGTAGCGTCATTTAACATTTGTTCTTACTTTTGTGTGATAAAATATCACAAAGGTTGTTAGATACACAAACAAATTTGTGCACGACAGAATGTCATACAATCTGGAGATGAATTAGTCATTTGTAGTTGTAGTGGGTTTCGTTGCTTCTGGTGGAAATGAAATTATCAACTCCTTCGTGCAAACAATACTTTTACTATTCTAAGTTGCTTTGATGGCAAGCATTGTTCTATGAGAATGAAGTGCGGCGGTAGTAGTGCAGTAGTAGAATTATTAAATATGGTATTTACAAGTAATTAAATAAAATATAATGAACTTTTATTTGCAAACATATCCACCTTCCACCTATTGCTTTATATAAAATGTATATAATTCAATCAGGTTTTGTATTTGTGAATGAGAGGAGCTGAGACGTGAAATGGTTCCATATTTCATTTGGAACAGCCTACTCTATTCACCATACACTAGTATGCACATATTTTAATTTCTCTTAAGAACATTTTCCAATATCATATCATATACAGGTTACGTCCATCCGGCCCAAAAATTCTACATCCGAATAATTTAGCCAATTCTATTTAGATGAAAAATTAAATTGTCGACGTTTTGCTTTCCAAAAGCTGTAATGACATATTTATTTTGAATATACTACAACTAGAATTTAGAAGCTGCGCTCTTTTCGAGACTAACATCATCTAGCTAGCTGCTGCATCACTCTTTACATTTTTTCACTTCGTAAACTTTCAGTCATTTCAAAATGTCAATAATACTGTAAGTAAAAGTACGGGGTTTCCCCAGTTCTTTTGGTACAATTTCCTAATAAAATTCATATCTAAACGACAGAAATGATAAGACAAGAAAATATTACAATAAACAAAGATCATCATCATAATGTTATCTAAAGTAAATTACTAGTTCCTTCACTTAGAAATCAACGATGTGCCATCAAACTAACGCATGCGACTTTTACTGTTTTCATGGAAGCCCCAGCCGCTTTTATACTTTTATTCCTTCCTTCTTACTACCTCAAACACTAGTTCAATTTACAGTTTCACTTTCTTAATTTTGGAAGACTTTTACTGTTTTCATGGAAGCCCCAGCCGCTTTTATACTTTTATTCCTTCCCTCCTACTACCTCAAACACTAGTTCAATTTACAGTTTCACTTTCTTAATTTTGGATTATCCACTTCATAATGACAACAACAGTGTGTAAGTTTAATACAATTGCTCACAGCTGCATATTTCATTTTTCCAGTTTCCGTGCATCATCCCCGAATAAATTTATATGTTAAAGGGTCTCATCCGGAAAAGATTGATTGACTCTATAAGAGACAAGTGCACGAATTACAACTTCTCGTGGAAACATCGTTATAGCAAAGATTCAGTTAATATTAATTAATGTGCTTAAGAATCATTTCGTAGCGTCATATAAATTTTTTTCACAAACTGGCTTTTGGTATAAATTTATTTTTTATTGAACAGTTTTCTTTGCTTTGATTTTTAATTTTTCATTAGGCTAATTTGCATCAATACTAAATAGTAAAAGGATACGGAATTGAAATGACTCGTTTGGAAACAAATATGGAAACAAAGATCGAAAGATTCAGCAAGCCGCTTTCAAAGTTATATGCTTTTGGTTGCAAAATGTTTAGTTTTAACAAAACATGTATCGAACACGAAAGAGAATGAATGAACTCAATTGTGAACAATTGTGATATGATAATCCACTAATTGAAGGTGAAGACATGAAAAGCTGCAGTGCATGTTTCAACAAGATTGTTGCTCAAGTTATCATTATCATGAACGTGATAGAAACTCTATTTGGCCTGAAATGAAACTTTGGCCAACTTAAACTTTGCTTCGGTTTATGGCAGATGCCAAATTGCAGTTGGCATCTAGTGAAGTAAGCGGGTACAACATGAGAATGAATCTATCCATCTGATTTTAGTCTTGTGAGGGTAAAACGTTGTCCAAGAATCATCACTGTCAAAAAGTGATTTTAATAAACTCAGATAGTGAATTAGGACATGTCGGATAGTAGTATACTTGATTATTGTTAGTGTTATCATCGTGGTAGAATGATCTTGACTATTATTTAGTACATACATCTGGAATATTTATTTACGTTTCAATTACATACTTTCCATCGCCACACCGGATTTTATTACATGCATTTAATACTCTGTCTGGTTACAAACTGTAGCACTGCTGTTGGAAGCAGGCACCAAAAAATTGTTAAATGACAAAGGAGCAAAATATTGACATTTCCGTACAACATGTTGTGTTTGAGGGCTGTGAATTGTACACGATGCATGTATGTCATATTGTAATTATATTACGGTAATAAAGGTTGATGACAAGAGGAGAAGTCACGGTTACGCTTTATACACTGTTTGACATGATAGTATGTAATGTGAGTAATAAAGAATGAATTTCGCTTTATTAATACGTTTTTAGCTCAAGCCTACATAATTACAGAGAGAATTTAATTTCATCATCAGGTAAAAATCTTGACTAATAAAC
>VYYJ01004701.1:0-12695 GCA_021029165.1 Cyphoderus albinus
GTAGCGTTTCAATTGTATCAGTATCATTCATTACTTATGGTAAGTCTTACCATTTTTTATATTGTAAATACGTGCAGTTACAGTAAAAGTAACATGTTGCTTCCTGTCTCATTGTGACTCGCATTTGCACTTGTTTGTGTGATCAAAAGGAATGATATTATTGACTAAACTTGGAACTGAACATGCTGGAAGATAAACGCATAATATCCACCATACAATACCTTGTATGCTCGTGCTCAGCTCATGACCATACATATATTGTCAGCTCATCTCAGCTGCAAGCTTCCGATTCCAACATCAATTACTAGGCAAGAGCTTACATTATGTAGAAAACATTTTACAGTCAGTTTTAATACTAATGTTGGCTTTATAATTCATGTAATAAAAATGAGCACGTCAAAGCTTTGTGTAGTCTGCGGTTGTTCTTCGATAGCCGATTTCAATGATGATTATATCACTCCAGCAGACGGTTTCACTGACCCCACTTTTCAAGAGTTTTGTGAAAAGCTTAACCTCCCCAATCTTGGTGATGGCTACGAGAAACAGTGCGACCCTGTTCCACGTAAACGGTTGAGAAAGCGAGTGGAACCGGAAACTGGAGGCAGTGGGAGTAGTAAAGTCAAAACTAATCCGTTCATTTGCGACCTTTGTCTCACAATGGTGTCGTCGGTGATTGAATCTAAAACGGCTGTGGAAGAGATGGAAGAGGAAGTGAAAATCGTGGAAAGCATTATCTCACGCAAGTTGGAGCAATTAAAAGAGCGCTTAGGAGGGTTACACGAAGACATGAAGAGGATTTCTGGAACTGTTGAAAAATCGGATGTAAAAAGTCTTGAAGCGCTATTGAGCGGCATAACTGAAGAGAAGGGCAACCAAATCATTCAGTTCCGGGAAGGAATTATGAGAGGTATGTTAAAAACAGTTAACCATTATTAAGAGAGTATTCGATATAGCAAAAATTAATGGAACTGTTTGATTTGTACTATTACTTTATTAGTGGTCCAATGCGTGGAGATGTATAAAGAGGGACTGAACGAAGAATTTAACAGGCTACCGTTTACAACCTACATTGAGTCACGCTCCAAGTTTAAAGCGATCGATGAGGAGGATAATCTGGACACTCCATTTTTGCCGGGAGGGTTTCCCGTGAAAGTTTTGATCAATGAAGTGGAGCAATCCACTGAAAATGAGACGGACTTCTCGTCTTTATCAGATCATGTGGAAATGCGGCATTTTGAATATGAAAGAGACAATGTTGCTGTAGGCGGATCTCATTCGGAGATTTTAATGGAAGCAGGAGTAAGTTATCTGGACGAGTCCACATGTTCATCAACTGAATATTCCTCAGCAGAACCGGAGGTGGATCCCTTGGCCATGAACACAACTTTTGATAATCACATAGAAGATGATGTTGAAGTGATGGTACAAATGCCTCCAACAAGTAGGAAGTTGTCTTTACAACAAGTTTTTCAGCATGAAGCAGCGAGACAACTAATGACTTTCCTGAGTGGGGCTGTATCCGGTATGCCGGATTGGAAACAAAAATCACTAACAAGAATCCACACGAGGGCTGACAATATTCTGAGAAATACAGACACCGAGTTTCCGGAAGACGACCCTAGGAGACAATACTTCTTCACGCACAACCCATTGTCAAACCTCGGTGGAGTGGATGTCTTCATCAATGAAAGTCGAAATTCATTCGATTGTACCAAGTGTGAATTCAACAGCACTGTATCAATGGGTGTTCAAATAGAGAAGAGTATTTTCGACCACATTCTGGGGAAACACCTCAAAGTCTACCGATGCTCACTTTGTAAGAAGGCACTGAAAACCTTTGGTATTTATGATCAACATCTACGTAAAGGTCATCCCCCCGGAGTGGGCTCTTACTCGTGTCAAGAGTGCAACCAAACCTTTCAATCTGACAAGTTGGTCAAACTTCACAGTCTGACGTTTCATAAAACTAAAAGATGTATGCAGATTATACATGAGCAATCAAATTAGATTCAAGTGGCCACACTTTTTTCGAGTTTTTCGGTTGTGAAAACAAAAATATTATTTTTTTCTAACTATTTTAAAATTGTAAGATTTTAGATGGATAAGAAATGTTACTTGAGTATTGTTTAGATTAGAAACTAGTTTTATTTAGCAGATTGTAGTAGTTACATATTTCACCGAAATTACTGTACTTCGATGCTTTAGGCACAAAAAAACCATTATGTCACAGTAAAAAAGAAATTCATTTATTCATTTATTATTTCAACCTTGTTTAAGTTTTTAGCATGCAATTTTTTTAAATGCATTTTTACTCACAAAAAACTATTAATTTGGGTAAACCTTCAGCCCAGCATTTTCTCATCAATTCATAGAAAACTTTAACATATTATGTAGACAGTGGGGTCAGTTGAGGTTAAAGATCAGGTTTCATAAGGCCAGAGATTAAGAAATCTTCACATCCTTCTCATATAATCCTTAACAATGTAATGGAAAAGTGCTCGAAGTCCCAAAGGAATCAGCAACACGACAAAAAGGGTCGTGATAACAGCCGCTGTAAACTGATCTTCTTCTAGCGCATCAGGTTTGGTCTCCAATCCATTCTGAGTATCTGGCACATCAATTCCAGAAGAGTAGCTGTTGTAGCGAGTTCCAGTGACCCTTTCTTGGGTCCAAGCCGGAAGAAGTTTAAAACCGGCAGATAGGCCCAGCGTCATTGCAACAGGGACAAAAAGTACAAGTCCTCCAACAACCAAAAGGAATGTGTTAAAGTAAATCCAGGACTGTGCTGAAACCCGTCGGTCATCCTTACGTCTGGCCTATTACGCATAATAAAAATAATGAACAAACAAACCTTAAAAGTAACCTAAAGAGACAGAGACTCAGAGTAAATTCACATTTTTTACCTTATCTGTGGCTTTGAACAATTTCCATCCACATCGTACGCCCAGTAAGTCCACCGCGATGCCAATTAAGCTACAAACTCTCTTGAAACCTTCCGTGTTTAAGGACACCAGCACCATAAAACTGAGAAAAAGATCGAAGGCATGTACGATCTGCAGAAAAACATGATAAAGAAAAATAAGCCTAAATGCTATCAGCTTAATTAAGTGAATATTTAAATAATGCAATTAAGAATTCAGTCAGTACAATGTCGTAAACAGCAATACATCTTGGGCAACAATTACAGCAGCACGATTCTTCTCGATCGTTCTCAACAACCACAATTTGATACGGTGGCGGTTGCTGCTGCTGGCCAAACGGAGTCGGAATCACTTCACACCTTGGGTTATTATTAATTCCCATTTCGACGTCGATTGAAGGCGGCGGTTTGGAACCCGCTACACTGAAGTATGGAGGTGGATCTTCCTTGTCTTTTTCAGCCGTTCCATCTCCTGAAAGAGCGGTGGTGTCCACGTTGTCGTTCACCTCTTTAACGGTCGACATTTTTCTGCTTTTACTCTTCACCTTAAAATGTAGGCACCTCGGAAAACGAATAAGATACTTTTAATGACAAACCCTCTTTCGTGGCAAAATTGTAACTGACACAAATCGGAAAACAGTTCTCAGTTACTTACTTTCTGACTGCAGCAGTTAGAGCTAAATCATCGATAAAGCGTTATTCGTTACATTTAGGTTTGCCCTCTGCGAAATGCACTAAAACTATTTTTAACTCTACTGCGAATGAAAAAACCATATTTTTGCCACATAATGCCAATTTTGCTGCCTGTAAACTTAACAATGTAAAGTGGAAGGAAGTTGCAACTATAGGGATGTTTCAGCATAATGGCGGTGCCTCCTCCAATTGGTATACCCGCACGATGAATAATGGGAATTATCTTTACTAAAACATCCTTTAAAAAATAATTTTAATACATTCTATTGGTGTATTTCTGAAAAAATCGGTTGCAATTTGCAATAATGACTGGACTTTCAAAAGCAGTAGAAGAGCTTTATAATATATCCATTCAAACTTCAGGCCTGATGGTAGCATATGAAATTTTTGATCTTAAAGTAATCTTAACAGTGTAGTTAACTAATGGTGGTTTACTGGTTTACTTCCTGTACTTGTAGTAATAGTAAGTTATGCCACATAATGCTAATTTTTGCTACCTGCTTTATTAACAATGTAAAGTGGATGGAAGTTGCAACTATAGGGATGTTTCAGCATAATGGCGGTGCCTCCTCTAATTGGTATACCCGCACGATGAATAATGGGAATTATCTTTACTAAAACCTCATTTTAAAAATAATTTTAATACATTCTGAAAAAATCGGTTGCAATAATGACTGGACTTTCAAAAGCAGTAGAAGCGCTTTATAATATCCATTCAAACTTCAGCTGATGGTAGCATATGAAATTTTTGATCTTAAAGTAATCTTAACAGTGTAGTTAACTAATGGTGGTTTACTGGTTTACTTCCTGTACTTGTAGTAATAGTAAGTTTATAAGTATTTAAATTTTCTGTATGAAAAATCAATAAGCCAACACAATCAGATTTTAGGCTAAAATTAATTAACACTGGCTTTATTTTGCGACGTAATTGTATATGCGGATGTAATTCAATCAACACTGAAGATTCTCGGGTGGAATTGAACAATTTTAATTACCAATTTACCTCGTGATAGTGGTTGGAAGCAAAACAACATGTAATTGTAACATCATCTAAAATGATTTAATATACATTGAATTAAATTAAAATTAATATATGTAATAAAATTATGTACATATTTAGAAATGCTCTATATTCACTGACCGGGCTTTGATGCGGGGAAACCGAGTTGGAGTATGCATGTGGGGGTTGAATCGCCATCATTAAATCATTAAATCTTATTTATTTTCTGCCCGGCCACAACAGGGTTATTTTTGCGAATCTCGGCCGCCCCTAATTCTCGATAGTCGAAGGTGCAGTTGTGCTCGTTACTGTAACGGTGTTGAGCACAATAAACCCCACCGCAGCGGCACTGTATACCTTACACACAAAAGTATTAAAAATTAAATCTCGATTCTTGATTGACTTACTACGACAAGCTGTTAATGTTAATTTTAGTTTATTACCTGTCAGTCCAACTTTTTTATTACACATCCCACATCGATTGGATTTCGTTTTCGGGCGTTTAGGTGCGGAGGGACTACCGGGTGCAGATGCAGAACTTGAGTCGTATCCATCAGTTCCATCACTGTCCGTATAAGACATTTCCGCTGCTTCCTCCGTGGAGAGTGAGGGAGTGGCGACTTTCTCTTTGACATCCTACGAACACAACCAGGGGAAAATAAAAATAAAAATAATTGCAAATTCCACTATTTAAATGTGGACATGATGTGGCGAGAATAACAATATTTGTATGACCTTAACCTTGGTATCTTTAACGGCGGGTGCAGCTTCTGACGATGAATCTTCTTCCACTCCCACGTTTCCGGCGTTGACCACTTGCTGAATCATATCATTCAATAACAAAAGCTGCACGTCCACTTCATCCCCGAACGTGTCCTCGTCGTCGTCCTCCTCATCACTTTCTTCATCGTTTTGGTGTTCCGAAAGTCCCTCCTCTTCGTCGCTGCTGTAACTCGCTAATTCCTCCGAGGTCAGCACCAGATCCGTTTCGGATGGAACGCTCTCAGCGTCAGCGTTGCTAATGCTATCCTCCTCTTGTGGTAAGCTCCGTCCTTTGTCTCCTTTGTGAGGGGGCACATTCTCATCTGACATAATTTTAACTAAAACCTTTCCCTGACTTTCTTTTAAAAACGGGGTTTAAACCTGACTCTGACTCTGACCCTGACCCTGACCGACACACAACTGCAACTGAATTATTAACAAGGCGACTAGGCGAAACATTAAATTTTGCTGGCTCTTTATCAACGCCCAATGAAAAGCTCACGGGATGAATTTTAATAAAAAGGTTCCCACATTAAATTCAAATTTCATCAGGCACGCCCGACTTTCTCTTGACCCGCACTCCCTCGAGGAAATTAACTGTAAATTGGATGTCACCAACTATAGTAAGATCCGTAATTAAAAACAAAGTTTTCAGCTGTTTTTATTGCAAAGAAAACTCTTCTGAAATCTCAAAAGAGATAAATGTTTCCATTAACAAAAAGTCTTGGAAAAGTTGGAAAAGTTGTCTTTTATTAGAATCTTGATAATGTGTACAAAAAATTAAAATTGATAAAAATTATAAATGAACTAAGGATTTTGTTTGGTTTGTTACCAGGTGAAAATTAAATGGTTAAATGAATGGATGAAATCCTCTTATTAGTATAGACCAAAAATCTAACAATTGGAACTAAACTATAACCATGTTTGAATCTTGAAACCATTAAAATCATTGCTACAAACTATCGTACTTATCTATTAACAGATTTTTCTATACCAAAAAGCTTAAATATTACTCGGTAAAGTTATAAAATTATAAAATTATGAATGCTTAAAAATAATCTAGAAACATTTTATAGCTTCAACTACGAAATCTTAATTAATAAAACTGAGGGTGAATTGAATTCAAACCCGGCAATAAATTGCATTAAAAATCTGCATGCATGAATGAGAAATGGGGTGGGGTTGGGGTCATTAAATGAAATAAAATTACTGTCATTCATTCGATTAGTCTCGTCGAATTACATAATATATCATCCTACCAATTTTGGTGAAAATCGGGATCTGGGGGTTAAATAACGTAAAATTCCAACGGCAATGTTTTACAAATAATACAATTTGTTTGACAGATTCTCTTTGCTCGCCCCTCCAAGTGATAAACCTGTTAAGTACGCAAGCTTATGAGCATATTGGCATGGAGCAGGCACCGTGACGGTGCCGCTCCAATTAAAATAAAGATGACAGAGCTTGAAAGTTAATTTCTGTATCTTATCTGCATCCAAGCCGGAAGTGTCCTTCAAGATATTATAGCTCACGGGCGACACTGTACCTTGCCTGGCAAACTGTGCAATAAGGTAAAAGTCGTACCTACAAGAACAATTAAAAATGAGCTATTATTATACTTTCCTCGTGTTTTTGGAAAATTAAAAATTAAAAAGAAATCCACCTTTCAGGCAACGTGATGACATCGTCAGCCACGGTACCAGGTTCGGGATTGACATCACAGTTTCTCTCCGCTCCAAAAATACGTGTGTTGATACGCTTCGTCACGACTATAAATGTAAACTTTGGTAGTGGTATTCCAGCTTTCTCATACACTGCCTCCAGCTGCTTCTAAACATTCCCGAATAAAATGGACGTTAACATAACATTAAAAAATGTCCCATTCTTCGCTCTCAGCAAACGTTTTCATAGTTCTTTACCTGAATTTCCTCCAGCTCCGTCTTGTAGACATACTTCAGTTGCCCATCACCCACACCATCTCTGTACATAATAATTCTGCGAGGTAACGATTTGTTGGCTTCGCGGTATGCGTGCAAACACTCTATAATCACAATGAAGATTTTAATCAAACATACGCCATGTCTAAATATTTAATTATGTAGATTATCTATTTTAACTCACTTGTAAAGTCGCCGCCCATTTTTTCAGACAAGTCGTCCCTACTGTTGTGATAGCTAATCGTGCTGAAATAACGCCCGTAAGAATTAGAGATTGTGGCCGTCATTGCCCCTACGCTTGCACCCTTGCGCTTGCCGCAGTGGTAGGCATCAAAGCCTACGATCATAAGGTCCTGAAAGCAAAGAACAGATTAAGTATGGTTTTAGTATATGACAAAGCTGCTGTAAAGCTATAATTAGTATTTTTATACCTTAAGTGGAATATGTACTTTCCACGGCTCCCCTCCCAATTTTGCATTCATTTGTATAACGAGCTTTGTACAAATGCTCATCAAGCCACGATCATTATAGGCGTTTTTGGCGACAAAGCATTGGCTTGGCACTGAAATATTTTAACAAATAAATGTGAAGAAATTGTCACACATACATAGTTAAAGAAATCTTCGCTCCTCCATTTACCTCCAAACTCCACGCAGGTGCGCTTTTTAACGGCGGAGTAAATATCGTTGGTCTGTTTTGGCAAGATGACAAAAAGCATTTCGATTTGATCTTTGTAAAGATCCATCACCTGGTCCACAGTGTTTGCGTAGACGGCCGGACGAGTTTCATTAATTCGTCGACTATGTAAAATGAAATGATTAATAGTAACTCGGTTATTTCACTGATTTCACGCATTCAATATTAAAATTCGCGTTTTAACAACTTACACTTCTCTCGGTTTCGAAATTTTAAAATTTAGGGGTGTAGCCACCCGCTGCATATTATTCAGAAGTTTATCAACTGCATTAGCATCTCGACTTGGCACGATGATAACCCAGTTTGTCAGGTTGACAACCGATAACATTTGCTTTGCTACAATTTAAATAATGATGACATCTTAATAATATTTAAAGCTTGTATGATACTTGAGCCCTATCTGGTTTAATCTTACATCTAAAGGCATGGCTCCAGTCGTATTTATCGTTTGGTGGTGTTTCTATCTGGTTGTTGCCAAAGAAGATATTCTCCTTCGGAATGACATGTCCATTAAATTCAACAAGGTTCTGTTCAAACCGCAGACCCCAGCGGGTAAGTTCGGTCTGGATCTAAAAACCATGCCCAACATTCCTCAATGAAAAATCTATATTTGAAATCCTGGTAGTTTTTATTGTAATAATAAAATTGTTAACTTACATCGGCATTTCCAGTTAGGTTCTGGATGAAGTCGCGTAATTTGCCAATTCGTCTGTTGGGGTCAGTGTGGAGATGCGTGGCAAGAGCCTTCATAAGTTGATTATTGGAACGCATCTCGTCGGTTAACCCTGTCATTTGACAGAGCTCCGGAATTAATGAAATGGGACCTGTCATGCCCCTATGGAAATCTTTCTTTTTTGGACGAGAGACCAAGAGTGGTTGGCTGTTATCGTGAATTGCGATGTTATACTTTTCGCGGAAGTAGTCCACGAAAGTCACCTCTCGTCCTTGCATTTCAAAAGTACTTTGGGGAGTGCGTGTGACGTCAATGTCGTCCACCCTGTAGGTCTTACGGTTGTAAATGGTCATTACGATGCAACCGATGAGCTCGTCATGTATTTTTTTCTGTTAAATATTTTATACATACATGTATACATAATGTAACGTCTGGAAACCTTAATGCATACGACAATACTAATGCAAAGTCATACCTGTCCATCATGACGAAATCTAAGATTGTTGATGACTTGTAAACAGCTATCCAACCGAAGAACCTTGTGGGTTATCTCAACCCCGAGAAGGATGTCATTTTCGTGACTGCGCATAGACGTTTTATAGCCAGGCCACAGCTCAAGATGATGTGCTTCAATTCTTATAGCTTGCCTGCGATCATAGTAGTGGCGACCCATCTCCTCGAGCTGCATCGACTCCAAGCACTTTCTGACAATGATATTGAAGATTTGGAGATACATGATATCGGTGGACACCAGCTGCGCCACCAATCGAATGGTTAACTGCATCTCCACTCCATTTTCTTGTTTGCCCTGAAGAATCATTGGCTATTTTCGACGAACAATGAAAATTGGAATAGTTAAGTTCATTATTCTCATCATTATTTTATTCATATGCTTCATTTTAAAATAATATTTGTTTCTTACATCCGGGGTGAGTCGTTGGGAAACGTACAAGGAGGAACCGTCAAATACATAAGCTCCCATATTGGTGGCTTGAGCACGAAACAGTCGTTTCTTGATACGTGTGTCTGTTTCCTCCGGGAGAAAATCCACTCGGTAGTGAAAGATTGCCCAGTCTGGGCGGCTATCGACTCGGTAAAAATTACTTCTCAGTCTAACATGTCTAGAGTTAGTGTCCAAGACTGCCTGCTTCGCCACTGCGCGACCATCGATTATCGGTCGACTTTGTACCAAGTCATACAGATCCTCTCTGCGTTCTCGGGCGCTTCTTCTTGGTCCGCCTCCAGCACCCCTCCCTCTTCCGCCTCCACCACCTCTACCACCTCTACCATCCCAACCTGGCCTACCTCCACGCCCACTGCTGTGACCTCCGCTGCTGGGACCTCTGCCGCGGGGACCTCCACCGCTACGAAATGGCTCCACACCTAAACCTCTATCACCGTTATTCCCTCCGCCTCTACCGTTTCCAGGTCCACGGTCGACGAACCCGCCTCCAAATCCTCTGTCTCCGACAAATGCATCAACCTTGTCGATACCAACAGCTCGCATGTCTGGGGCAACTGGTGGAGGAATCGGAGGTAGTTGTGGTTGAGGAGCATAATGATCAGAATAACGATCCTCCCTACCTCGGCCATTCGAACTTTCATCTCTCTGCCGGCGATCTCTCCGGTCATCATCACGGCTGTGACGATGGTCTCTGGAGTCTCTGAACTCATCTCGGGTACGGCTTCGACTGCGATCACCGTTTGCGCCATAATCATGGTTGCTGCGATAACTGTTTCTGTCATGATTCCTGCTGCGATGTCCCTGTCGTTGTCTATCTTCATCTCTCCGTCTGCTGTCACTTCTCTCCCCGCGTCCATACCCACCGCTTGCACCGTCCATATCTCTAAAAACTTAACTCTTTCAGTAGCCTCCAATTCGAAAAAAATTCACTACAATTCAGAATTTTATATAGCCACGCGATAAGATTTTTTTCATTTTTTACTTGTGGTGATGAAAATAAATGAAAACAAATTTGCTTGATTTTATTTTCGAATGAACTGGTCTAACTTGGTGGGAAGACAAACGGAAAATGATGAAGGAAGAAAATGTTTGATATACGTATGTGTGTCAAGAAAGACTTATCTACTAACTGATGTAGAATGTATTTTCGATGCAAATTCTTTTTGTACACGAATTTCTTACATTAGGTGTTAGTGCATTCGAGATTTGTGAACTTCGGTGTGTAATGTAGGAGGGCTTCGAACAAACTGGCTTGGGTAAATCTAAAACTTGTATAATACAAGCTAAATATATACATATATGTACTAGGCTAAATATACAAGTTGTATTACTCATATTTCGCTTTTTAGTATTTTCTTGAAGGCAAACCCTTTCTTCTGTTTCGTTTAACCAAATTATCAAATTGCCTCGTTGAACGTTTGTCGCCAGATTTATTATTTTGACTCCAGCCACAATCAACCCTAACTGTATAAAGTAAGCTGAGCGGGGACCTTTTTCTGTTTGTTTCAGCACTTTTCTTTGAGAAACCCATATCGTTGTGCACGAGTGCGACTACTAAAGTACCACAAGATTCTTCATTTATGATCCTTTTCCTGTGAAATGAAATGGTAAGCTCATGACTCTCATTGGTTATTGGACATTGGATGGAATTACGAAAAAGACTTAATTTAATTTTGGATCGAGTGTGTGGCTGCAGCGCGGCGTACGTGACAAAGAAGCTAAAACTCGAGCCACTGTTTAGAATACAGACTCATTAAAAATGATATCATTTCTTAACTGCGTGCATGTAAGTAATGACTTTTATGGTGTTACATTACCAACCGCCTCAAAGTGTACAGTTGTACGAAGTGGTTTCATTCCTCATCTTTTGTCATGATGAAAGAAATATTGGATATTTCGGGTACAGACTTCTTAATATTTATTTGCATACACTGTCGTGTTAATATTACGGGGTAACATGAGAATCAATGTAATAGTACCACATGAACATTTGTATCTTTATAAGAAACATCTAAACAATTTTTGTCTTTAATGATTTCAACATGTAATCTGATGGTGATGATGTCAATGTCTAATTTTATTTGACCTCAACTTTGTACTTTGCGGTCACATTTTGCACCATTATTTTCAAAATACTGCAATTCCTCGTTTTTATCACCAACGGTGTCAACATAGCTTTTCTTTCTCTGGTCTTCTACCCGTGCTGGTGCTGCTGCCCAACTGAGAAGTGTGCACTTTCCAAATGCCAAATAAAACAGACCTCCGAAAGCATTAATTCCTGCAGACAAATAGAACACATTGAGCCATTGTTGTCGTGTTCCTTCTGAAGTCATCCAGGATACCACCGCGGCGCTGGTAAATCCTGGATTTATTAAAATTCATAAAATAAATATTTACTTTTAAATCCGAATTCATTTTTTTTCACATTTAAAATATTTATTGGAACCTGCCTGCCAGGTATGCAAACGAATTTGTCAAGGCTGTGAGACTACTGGTAAATCTTGGAGCAATATCAAAAATGCTTAGCATATAACCTCCCATCCATGCAAACTCCAAAAATGTTTGAGACAACGTGAATAAAATCACACTACCCATCAAAGAGTCACAAGGAATTAGAGCGATTATTGCCATGCAAAACGCAGCCGGAAACATTCCGACAGAGTTAAAGGTCTTTCGTAAGAAGGTGATGGAATAACGGTTTTTCTTCCGCAGCCAATCAAAAAACATTGCGATGAGGAAATGGAAAGTCATCATGCCGATAAAAGGCAATGCAGAGAGAAATCCGTTCTGCAATTTCCAAAATTTTCTAATGTAATAAATGAAAAGAGGTCAAAGGTCAATTTTATCATAAAATGTTTACCTCGGAAATGTTCAATTGCAACACTTCGTTCAAGTAGGTAGGCAGATATGTCCCAACAGTCAAGAAGCACCAGAAGCAACTAAAGTTGGCTATGAAGAGGGCCCAAACTGCTGGCGACAGCAGCATGGTCTTCCAAGGAACTACAATTTTCTTTATTTGTTGATTTTAATAAAACAATCATTATGTTTGT
>VYYJ01004702.1:0-12695 GCA_021029165.1 Cyphoderus albinus
AATGTGATTCAGTTTTTTAGGTAAAGAAATATTTGTATAATTGATTAAATAACCATTTATGTACTCAGGCATATTAAATGCATGTGTTCAATTTGGGGCTGAGCATTTAACCAGGGCACACTCCCTATAGAATTATTGACCGACGACCCCTTTCAGTTTTGCATTTTCTCGTAGAGAAGGACCATTCTTCGAGGAGTACTGAGTACCAATAGTGTATTCTATTACCACCACACTTGTGGCATATGCGTACCACAATACTACATGTGCTACTATTCTATTTCTTTTTAGCTGATCCAAAAGCATAGCATTTTAATCAATCTTGGAACACCAAAAGTTTGCAAAACTAAACAAATCGGGATATAACAAAAACAAATTAGAATGATCTCCCCGATAAGATTTTAAATTAAGGTGTGGTATTTTTTAAATTTGTTTCTTCTGTATTTATTGATTTACCAAACATTTAGTAACTTTACAAGAATTTAGTCGGAAGCGTCATTAAACACTTCAACGTGCAATATTCGTTTTCCCCAAAACCCGCAAGCGTGAAGTCAAATTATTTACCATTTTACCTGCGGGTGTGTCAGCTTAGCTTTAGTCTCCTTATTTGTTGAATTGTGTGGTGAAGTACTTCTTTATACTAACATTTATTGTATAAACCTATATTCCTAAATTGTTTGCTGTTCGTAGGTATGGGACTAATTTATTGATAGATATTTAAATATGGAATACAAACAAAGAAAATATAGATTATCAAATAAATATTTACATGTTTAAAATGACATTACAACATTGTTCGGAGATATTTTACAAAATTCTCCAATGTACATAATTGCTTTGTGTTAGAAGCATGCATTATTCCTAAGTAAGTGTGTTCACCCATTTTCATGTAAGCGTAAATACTTAATTTTGCTTCGTCAATTTTAGTAGGAATTATAATTATAATTAGAATAAGATACACTCGTTGTAATGAATATGGGACATGGTTTTTTAATAGTAGTAACAATAACGATTAATATAAATACATTTACATACTTTACTAAAGCATGCGTAACGAAATATGACAATTGATAACCTAACCACTTTTATTGCTTGTCAAATAATCTTACTTTAGTTTTACTCAACTAACGAAAACATATACGTAAAAGAAACAATAAAGTTTATTGAATAAACTATGCAATTTCAAACAATTCTTTAAAAAAAACATATACAATTTTACATATGGTAGACCATTGTTTACTTTTATTTGTTGATTGTCATTGTTTGCAGTACAATTGTGAGTAACAATAGATCACATTTGTTATATTTGTATTGATAAAAAATTGTTTTAAACTACACACGCTTTTTAATAAAAATAACCTTACCTTTATTGCCAATGGCTCCTAGTCCTGGTTAGAAACAGCCATCTTAACAATATTTATTTAAACGCTTTGTGGTTTATTTCTATAATTTCAGTGTCTAAAATTTTTGGCGTTTTTATGAATTTTAGAAACAGATCAAACTCAAAACCCAGAAAACAATTACCATGAAATAAAACCCCCCTTTCAATTCATTTGATTTGCAGTTTTTTTTAAAATCGGGACGCTTAAGCTGGATTAAAGAAATACAAATTAATTGTTTTCAAAACTAATAGTAAATTAACAGGAATGGCCACGATATCAAAGTTTATTATTATTTTGCAGTGCGTAGCAGTGGTGGTAGTGGTCCATTTGCAATCTGTTGTTTTGGGTCATGATAGAAATAATTCAGGGGACATTATAAGCGTGTACAAAAAATGGAAATCTTATAAATTTAGCCATCCATTACCAAACAATATTGATGCATACTTGAGTCTGTTTTATGGCTTGTTTAACTGTTTGTCAATTATTGATAATTACCAGGACATCTATCTGACACCACTAAGCTATCCCACCATAGTAAGATTCCCACAACTCATGAATTTGGGAAATTATACCGATCAAGAAAAGTTCGCCGACGACCGGAGTATAGGTTCCAATGTGCACTTTCCTTCAAGCGTCTCTAGAATCAATATTTTTATTAACACTGAAAATGGAAAGTCCTCTAAAATAGGAGATGCTTCAATTCCAAAGTACTGGCTTTCTTGGGCAGAATTAATCATTTAATATCTTAATCATTTCTACGATAACCCCAAAACTGACAAAATTTACACTTGGTGATATAAACGGACTCATTCGGAAAGGCGAGCTAGTAACAATTTCGTACAACCGAGTTACTTGGAATAAAATATCATTTCTTGACATCGTTCGTCAGATCGACCCCAACAAATACCTTCAGGAATTGTCATTTCCAAGTTCTGGAAGACGTTGGTGGAATTTAGGACATCGCAACAGTGAGTCTTTCTTCATAAATGTATTCTCGAATGTAAAGCATTGTAGGCATCAAAATTACAACAATCAAAAGAGCAGTAGTCAACGCTCTACGCAATTCTTTTGCATAATATCATGCGAAATTACTCAATGAAAGTGTCACTTTGCGAAAGTGGAGAAGAGATTCACGCGGCAAGACACACTTTTATTTCCATACACGTTTTTCAATAACAACACCAGTCTTACAAAGCTTTGTATCCTATTTTGAATCCGAACGAGAACTTGCAATTTATTGTTTGTGGAAATAGAGGAAAAAGTTTGTATTCGTTTTTAGAAATTTGTAATGTATTTGATGTGTGGATTTGGTTAGGTATTCTGGTATCACTCACTGCTGT
Source organism: Cyphoderus albinus (assembly GCA_021029165.1). Taxonomy (NCBI): domain Eukaryota; kingdom Metazoa; phylum Arthropoda; class Collembola; order Entomobryomorpha; family Paronellidae; genus Cyphoderus; species Cyphoderus albinus. The sequence continues at coordinate 2,720 of VYYJ01004702.1, forward strand.
TTTAGTGTTATCATATTCACAGATAAGAGTGGATCAAAAGTTACCAGTCGCTTTAGTGGCACTTTCTTGGCTATTAAGAGTTTATTGGAACAGGGCAATCCGTTTCCACAATTATTATCTAAATTTCCTAGGAATCGATTTGTCATCGGTACATTTCTTCTGGCATCTCTGGTTATCAGCAACTGTTACAAAAATAACAATGTCTACAATATGGTCCTTCCAAGAGCCCCTTTGCCTTTCCGTTATTTTTCTGACGTGATTGCCAACAAAGTACCAATCTATAGTCGAATGTCCCATTACAGATTAAATGTACCAAAGCATAAGTTATCTACAGTTGTTGAGATGCAACACCCCTACATTGATCAAACTTGGAACACGAGTAAGCTTTATTGCTTATCCGAAATTTAGAACAAATTTCTTCGACTTATCAACTTCATGTGGCAACAAAGCAAACAAAATAAATTATACTCCATCAAAAATGCTATACTTGAGGTATCGTCGATGCAAAAAATGTTATCTCTGGATGTCATTAGGCGGATTAGGCTGCACCCAAAGTCGGAGATGTTTTTGGAGGAGGCGAAATTGTTTAAAAAGCTTTCAATTGCACATTCCAGTAAAGTTGCAATGGCTACAACAATGGAATATTTAAATTGGAATGAGAAAGAGTATTTCTTTTATTCTCTGGGCACTTGCGAAAGAAAAGCTTTTATTCTACCTGAATATATGTGTAAAATGTTTTTGAAAAATCTTCAGATTAGTCGAACATTTGATCGGGGTAATATTAATATTGGTGAAGTGCTTTTCTCCAGTTTTGGTTGGATGTTATATATAGAAGGAATAACGCCACCCGCTACAATCCAGCGTTATAAAAGTTCCCATGAGGTTGGGTTATGGAAGTGGGCAGAGTCTCTTTCGGGTTTAGGTTTGAAAGATAAAACCACAGAATCATTTACACACTATAAGCCAGGCGCAGTGAATATGAGGGGGAACGTTGTTGTGATATTTTCAGTTTTACCAGCTGGTATAAGTGTAGCAATTTTTTGCCTCTTTCTGGAAATGAAGACAAAATTCATCGGATTTCTCAAGTGTAATTTGTCACGTATTTATAGTAAATAAAATAACAATTAAATAAGTCTAGCTTTTATTAATGACTATTAAATATTTGTCAATATGCAACAGTAAATATACAAAAATTGCATGAATATTTAATTTACATATACTGGGAAAAGTTTGGTCTCCGTGTAGAAATAATTCATGTTGATGTTGATTTTATTACCATGTTTATTAATATTATTAGTGTTTAGTTTAGTAAATGTAAATTATTACAAATATTTAATACAATATTCTTCTGCCCCAACAAATCTGATTTGTTTCCTTTCATATACATATTCAGATATCCCATTAATCAATTTAAAAAAATATCATAGAATTTACTTCTAAGTGTGTGGATGAACAAAAACGCCCAACAGGAAAACAGGAAAATTTAATTTTAAACAATACAATATTTATTTTGTTAGTTTGATAATTGATTTTAAAATCTTAATAAACACTTGTATATACATAGTATAACTAGGTGCAAAGAAAGGACTTGCTTGTAAAGTTGTGCATAACGTTTATTGGGAACTTGTTTATATACTTAGAAATTTCATAAATTATAAAATTCAGACTTAATAATCTAAATTACTTTTCCTCTGAATTTAATTAGCGTTCTTACTTTGAACAGTTTTATACAACACATTAAACATGGCATAAACGTTTTTTCGAATAATTGCGTAGATTTTAGTTTTCAGTTCCACAAGGAAACAGATAATGGCCAAACACATGCACTCCAGCGGGCAATATTGTGAAGATTACTAACACATTCCCATCCATCCTGGCAGCCATCGGTGAATCATAGCTTGAGGAATGTTCATTAGTGTTATGAAAACCTAGCTCTGAAACCCATCCCGCCCACTTCCAAAGTCCGGTTTCATAACTACTCTTATAACGTGCAATTGTGGACGACGATACCATTCCATCTATTCCTAGCATGAAACCAAAATCAGTGTAAGCCTCTTTTCCTATATATACCCGACCCTTTCTCTTAACTCTAACAGTTTCCAGTTTTCTCGCGAATATGTCAAATATGTTTTCTGGAAGAACAAATGCCATTCTTTCGCACAAATTTAAAGAGTTGTAGAAATATTCGGGTTCCTTCTTATTCAAATAATTCATTCCTGTCTGTACACCATCAAGGATTCTTAACGAAGTGTCTCTCAAGAAACTTGCTTCCATCAAATATCCCGCAGTGTTTGGATGTATATCAGACAAATTTACAATTCCTAGCGAGAAAAGTTTCGTATTTGCCAATACATGTTTAAACATTTCATTTGGTGAAATCAGCTTTTCATCGGCTTCATCTTCTAAATCATCTGATTCTGAATTATCTACCTGCCGTAACTCTTCTATAAAATATTTGAGTTGGAGGAATTGCTGCAAAACTTCCGATCGCCAAAAAATCTGCCCACGAAATCTTTTTTTGTATTGAAATCTCCAGTCATTTAACATCCCGTCGTAACTCAATTCAATACGCTTTCCAATTGTACTACTTGGGTCTTGCAAGGGAGTAATATCGAAGGTTCTGCTGAATATGGGTATACGCTCGGCTAGCAGTTCGGAGAAATATCTGAACGGTAGCGGCGATCTTGGTAGGACTATGTTATAAACATTTGTATTTTTGTAGCCGTTATGTAATCACCACAGCGGCAAGAAGAAATCCAGCAATGGTAAACCTTTGGTTAGATAAGTTTGAAGCTGAGCTGAGAAATGGATCGCCTTGCTCTATCAAAGTTTTTATGGGTGAGAGGATGCCTCTTGTGAAATCCACAAAGCTACCGTGATGTGACCGCAAAGCAATGCTTACAGCTGCAATGGACAGTAGAATTGATACCCAAATCCAGTAGTCAAAGACATTCAAAAGTTCTTCGAAACGAATTGAATCTTGTCCACGACTGGCGCACACAATAAAGCGCAAGTTCTCATCCGGATTTCGTGCCGGATATGAATTTATGTGATATGAGGTAATATACTGTGAAGCTACAGGTAAATCAAATTGCGTTGTTTAAATTCATGAGACACACGTTTCAATTTTCCATTTTCACACACAGTATCATACGATGGTTTATACGTGATGCATTAGAATTCCGTAAAGCATCCAAGGTTCATTGTATTGATGGTGTACATGGAGATCAAAGTCGCATTCCCACATAAACGAGATCATACGAAACAAATATCTTTCCTTCTCTGGCAGATACCACGAACGTTGTTCATTCGTTGGGTATGATTTCGTCTGAATATACTTTAAAGCATCTGTTGTTTGGTAAATATCCTTAATCTTAAATCTATTAGGCCTTCGAAAGAAACTTCTTCCGGGGCACAATAGATGCAGAAACGTATCAGTCCGCTTTCTCGTATATTCGCACGCGTTTTGGAAACCGGGAAATGTAACGTGTTCGTTGTTCATGGAAATGCTCAAAGCCATTAAAACCGTGTGTGATGCCATTCTGTGATCCGTAGTTGTCGTAAATATCCACCGTGACAAAAATTCCTAATTCAATTCACTTGGCGTCTTGGTAGGAACCATGGAATGAATTAATGAATACCTTTATTTGTGAGACGGAAGATGGAAAGTTGGATTCCGAATATTTGTGTTTGTTCTCAGTAAAGAGGGCAGGATATTTACTCGTGAAAAGTTTTTTGGGGGCGTACAAATTCAAGTGAACGGTACATTGCCACGGTTTGGAGGAACTTGCAAAATATCTCAACGCCAGTAGCAAACATATATTACCCTTCAGAGATTGCACACGGAAATGTTTTTCATCAAAATATTTTGACATTTGACATTTTCTGCCTTTGTTTTTTATGTTGATGTTGGTATGGTTTAGTTGTAATTTGTTGAGCAAGCCCCAGCTTACCATTTGAAATTTTTCATATCTGCCAATAACCTTAACAATGAAAAGAGTCGGATTTCTAATAATAAGGGGATGTTGCAGTGAAGGAATGTTAATGCCGAGGTAATTATCAATGACAACGAAACAGGTCTGGTCGTGGTAGAATGGCTTTATATATTAGTTAAATTAGTTGAAATGGGTCGTCTCCAGGAATTGATCTTCCAACCTTTAAATTCTTGCTGAATTTTTCTTTCGTCCTTATCCAATAGGTTGGATGGAACATCCTCCAAATGTTTTATTTTGAAACAAAAAGCAATGTCAATATTAATTGAAATAAAATACTGCACAATGTAGACGCACTTAATGAATGGTTTCATATTTTTTAAAGAAAGTTTCACAGTATTATTCTAATTAGTATTTACAAAAATACAGTTATTATTTTGCTAGTTTATATGGTAAAAAAGAGTTTCCAAATTCCCAATTAGTATAGTCGACAAAAGCTGCACACGAAACAGAAACTAAATACACGTATCATTTCAAGCTTGGCCTTATTGCCCATAATTTGGAACGGTTTAATTTGAAAGTGTGTCAATTTTATTTGAGTTAGACTTAAATGCTAGGTAGTCATGGCTTTTGTGTGATCAAATAATGATAATATCACGTAATCCAACCCTACTTTTATTGGAGCGCGTTATTCGTTGATTAATTTAGGAAGTTCTGGGCAAACACAGGAATTATCCATTAATGTGTATATAACAGAAAATCGAATTCTAGTATTCTAGTTATGTATCTGTGAAGACGTAAGAAGGAACTACTTCGGTTAGAAATGTGGCTTTCATGATCTTAGTTGCTGTGCTGTTTAGTTGGTGCTGGAATGATTACTTTTAATCTAATATCAACCTTGTCTCTAGTTCAAACATAGGAGTATTTACAAGTCAAATTCAAATTTGTTTTCGTAGAAAATTAACACTAATGTAAGAATATATTACTTTATTTATTGTCACGGTTGGTAGTACTTAATGGTTTTTTTACATTTTGTATTAGCGATATTCTGTTAGAAGAATTTGTATAATATACTGCTTTATATCAATCAATGTTTCGCAAGGTTTTTAAATGAAAAAAATTATTGTTTTCTTTATTTAGCATATCTTTTCAAATCCATACTTTATTAAACTGTTTGCGAATAATATTTATTATGCACTCTTCTATATCTCAAACACAAAATTTTTTAATTTTTTTTATTTTTGCCTTTCTCCTGAAGCTATATGGCCACGAGTGGTTGAAATTCAACTGTTGAATACAGCAGTTGTTTAAATATGTGTTAGCTTCAGTTCCCCAGTTGAGAAAACCAGTCTCTGTAAACAACCATCTACTCTACATAACAGTTTGGAGCAGTTTTTACGCAGACAACGGGACTTCTATGTATAAATAGTTTAGAAACCTTTTCTGTAATAGTGTCGCAATACATGCTAGTTATTATGTATTGGTAGGTTGCATAAGTTTTGTTTTTGTTACTATTTAAAGTATTGATATATAAGTTTGCTTTGTATTGTTCACGTTCAACTGAATGTGTGCTTTAAATAACAAATAATCTATTATATTGTCATATTTAAATATTCCTTTACGCCGAGACAAATGTTGATATATTGTTTCAAAATGTATATAATCTTGAAGAAAACAAAGTATCAAGTATCTATAAAACTGGAATGGTTTCATGCTTGTATGAAAAGTATTAAACATCCTTCAGACTTTCAAACATCGAATATTTGTTTTCACATGCTTTAGAATTAGATAGAAGCTATTTCAAGATGGTGCAATATATATGTTAGAATCTCAATTAATTAAAGTTTCTCTCACACACAAATTAAATACTCCATCTACGAAGCAGCAACACGGTTTTCTATGACGCACATTCCCCAAACATATTCTTCTCTTCATATATTGCACCATGTGATATGTACAAAGTATGTATGTAGAAGTTAATCATTAAATAACATTTGTAATTACAAGTTCACATTTTTGTAAAGAACGTCATGTCACGATAATGAGAAATGATAGTGTGAGTTTTTTGTTCATTGCTTTGCAGTATCCGACAACGTTTTAGGTTTTAATAGGTAGGTAATTAGGTTTATCGGACGTCACACTTTTTACGATGATGGTTATTACTTTTATCAACTACTTTTAATAACGATACACTGCTGCATTTGCAAAGTTCATTTATCAGAATAAAAATAGCTCTTTTGTATCTTATATTTTTTTGATATTCAAAGTATATAAATTAGAAATTTGCGCACTACAAGAAGGCATTTTCTATTTTGAAAAATGAAGCCTCCCGTTTCTAAATATCTCTCACTCCTTGTGGTCGTAATTGTCATGGGAACTCTTCTTGTTAACCTGGCTGAAGCCATTAATCCACAGAAAAGTAGGAAGTCAAAATTCAAAGTATATTCTGCTAAGGTGCAAATATACCTTTTAGTTTCAAGTTTCTTAACATTCTCTTGTATCCCTTAAAATCTAGTAAGTTGCACGGATGGAGAGGAACCATATTTTGGAAGTTGTAGTCAAATGACCAGAGGACTGTCCAAGGAGCAACTGGAAAAATGGTACTGGAGTCACAAAGAGAAGAAATGCAAACAATTCAAGCAGACTGGCAACTGCAATCCGGACCATCCTAAACATAAATGGGACACAAAAGAGAAGTGCGAAGAGATGTGCAAAGGCGCTCCAGAGAGAACCTAATAATATTCTTTTCGGTTGATTCAACTACCAAGTGCTTATTAAAATAGACAGTTTATTTTAAGCCAGAATTGTTTCCAACTGATAGACATTATGACATTGATATTTCAGTTCGTATTATCATATGGTTTTGATTTTAAGATTTTGTTCAAGTAGTGAAATGCAAATCAAACTAAATATATGTCAAAATTCAACGGTGAATTGAATAAAATCCTTGGCACTAAACCAAAGCAATAGGGTTGTATTTATTGTTTTTTAGATATTAGGCTTTTATTAAACACTCGTATTCTCGCAGTCGCTCTGCATAACAACAGCGATTTTGCACTTAAATATTGTGAATAGTAACTTTTAGTTTATAATTAATGCTTTTTAAAATGATTTTTAATTTTGGTCTTTGGTATGAATTATATAATCTAAAACTATTTAATAACCCAGCGTAGTAATAAAGCGACGGCATAATTTTGCGTTCCAAATAAATCCCAATATTCGACCGATAAACTCCATGATAAACATTCTCTGTTCAACCAGAAGTATAACAAAAGCGGCGAGTAGGCCAAAGGGCAACAGAGAAAAAATTACTACAACATTTCCACTCAAACTAGCTGGCTTTGGTTCAGTAGTTGATTCGCTGTTATTAAAGGCGTTCCTCCCAATATTGGCCGCCATTTGCCAGAGCCCTATCTCATTGAACAGCTTTAAACGTTTTATAATGAAAGGCGGAGTTAATCCTGCAAACGACAAAAACCAACCAATATCCGAATAAGTCTCCTTCCCTATGAACACATTACCTCTTTTGGGTATATTATTAAGCATCATTGCATAATTGTAGCAAAGCTTTTCGGGTAATACTAAAGCGACATTGTCACAACTCTTCATTTCTTTGTTGAGAAGTGACACTTCTTTATTTCTGATGCCATCAAAAAATCTTTTGTTTTTAATATAATGGTGAGCATGACGCCTCTTCATTTCTGTCGCATCATTCACAATAGCTGGATGAATCAGAGAGAAATTCATAACACCTAGAGATTGAAAGCTTGAAAGGGATAAAACTTTTTCATGATCAGGATTATTGTCCAAAACACCTCTGACCGTATGGTAGTAGTAGCTGTATAAGAACAGTCTAAGGTGAAAATATACCTCCGAAACTAAACAGAACGCGCCAAATTTCCACTGACGTTTGGCACGAGATGCCGCCGTTTTGTTTAAGTAAGCCCCTGCGCAGTATACGTTTTAATGACCAACACTTAAGGTCCGGGTGAAAACTCTGACATTTTCAGAAATCAGGTCCGAAAAATATTCAAATGGCACAGGATACCTTGGGAGAACCATCTCGTAAACGTTTCTGTTTTTGAATGCATTGCTAATTACAACGCAGGCAAGGAGAAAACTACCAACAAGAAATTTGAAACCAGAAACCTTTTCAGTAATGGCAACAAAAGAGTCCCCTTGTTCAAGGAAAGCATTAATTGGCGAAAACAAAAATCTGAAATTATTTGAACAACCATCTGCGAAAATCCAGAGTAAGATCGCTACAGTAACAATGGTTGATCCTATCAGCAACCAAATCCATTTGTCATATACACTGAGTAGCGTCGATAGGGAAACTGACTCAAGGCCTCGGCTGCCACAAACAATAAATCTAAGGTTTTCTTCCGGAAACGAAACGATAGGGACAAAGTTATTTTTGGGATACTGCTGAGATTTTAAATGTAGCGTGATAGATCCTGTTACACTTACTTTTCCCCATTTTACGTATCCGTGATCGCAATGTGTCATTTGATTTATATACAACGAATAATTATTCATTAAATGGTGAAGCAGAATTGCATAATTTTTACTAGTAAGATTGCTGAAATAATAAGTGTGCTTAAACAGTTCACATTGCTCCAGTAGGGTGAAGGCCATTTTAAACTGTGTACTTTCCGAATTATCCAGAAAAGACCACATTCGATTTTCCCCGACCGGGAATGATTTTTGCAAAAGATATTGCTTTAAATCTGTGGAGCCCGTGTTGGAGACCAAAATATTTTCTGGGCATAACGCTATCTTAAACCGGCTGCGTTTTGTGCAACTGCTATTTACTTGTAATAAATCTACACTCACTTTTGTAATGCGAGGGACAGATAGCGTGGAATGAATCTCTTTGTCAACAATGATAATCAAAAACACATCGTTTAAGAAACCGAATGGCGTCGGAAATTTGTAATGAATTAACCCATTTATCCACCGGCCAGCCATTCGATTATTCAAAATATCATCCCCAACTTCCTGTTTATTAAATACGTAGATATTTATAGGCGAAATTAGTGACAGTTGATCGTCGTATTTGCTAGTGTCAACGTAGAATATTCCATGGTTTGAAGGATAGTCCAAACCATTTAAAGTGTTACGTGGATATAGTAAAATATTGACTGCACAGTTCCACGGTCTCGTCGCTGTTGAAAGTAAAGTTGAATTGATTCTGATGCACATAAAATCCCGAGATTGTGGGATATGCGAATGTGGAAACTGGGTTCTCAAGTAATAGTATTTTGACAAGGAACAAAATCCCAACACTGTCAGTTGTAATGTTGTAGGAATTTTTAGAATTCGGTAGTACACCCCAATCGCTTTGATGGTTCACTTCCAAGTTCTTGGTTTGTTTGATGTACAACAATTCAGGGTACCGAATCAAAATGGGACATGGAAATTGAACAATATCCACAAACGCGTAATTATCAAAAACGATAAGACAATTTCCTATACCGCACGAAAGCGTACAAATGTTTTTGTCCGAGTTAGATACGACTGGGTTGTTTCTGCCTATTGAATTTCCATTCTGTATACAATGATCTTAGCTTTTGAATTTTCACAGGTCCCGATTTTACCATTGATATAGGAAATACTTGTGCCAGTTCAGCGCAACATGTTCCGGCAAAGTAGACAATTATGAGACGTAAAATGGCAGGACTGTTATTACAACTCATTGTATCGCATTTACGCAGAAAGATTTTCTCCTAGTTGAGTTTGTGCTTTAATTAACAAGTTCAAAATCTTTTAGAATAGCTTGCTAGCGTATTTACCTTTAACCCATTGAGTGTGAAAGTTGGTTCGTATACCAAAACTAGGAATGAAAAATTTGTAAGTATGAAGAAAGTAGCACACCTAATACACGTCTACCAACATTTTCCCTCTTTTTCTACATTCCACCCTTACAACGTAATATCGGGAGTTTGAATTAAAAATTAAAAAAATATGTGCCTAAACAAATGGGCGTTGATATACTTACGCTATGGGTGGTTCACTTCAAACGGCATTATCTAACATGTCGC
>VYYJ01004703.1:0-12693 GCA_021029165.1 Cyphoderus albinus
ATTACTTTTGTTTTATCAACATTAATGGATAATTTGTTCAATCTACACCAATATTCAAATTTGTTTAGTGCTTCATTAATTAATTTGATACCATCATTAATATTGGTACAGTCAACCCAAATTACAACATCATCTGCATAAAGAATGTACTCCAGAGTTAGACCTTCTCCTATATTATTTACATATACACTATAAAGCAGAGGCCCAAGGCAACTTCCCGCAGGAACAGCAGACTTCAGTGTATAATTTTGTGATTTGTACCATTCTTTATCCTAAATACTCTGTCAGTAAAATAATTAAAAAACAATTTTAGTAGTTTGGGTGTTATTTTAAGAAGTTGGGCATAGCTTCAATTCAAGACACTTTTAACGAACACGACTGTATTCAGGAGAAACCGGCGGAGAAAGAAGTCTATGAGTGCTACAGATGCAAATATGGATGTAACGCCTGGTTTCGGACTAAGGGTCAATTATTCAAACATCAAAAGGAAACGTACGTTCTAGACTTTAAATTACCACTAATCAAATATTTTGATTATTTCCTAAATTTAAAAATGACTTTTAATTTCGTTTACAAAACATCACAGTGCTCGCGCTTGCAAGTTCGCTAATGCTACACCTCTTCCTATGAAGCATCTACCGAAGGATGTTGTATCGTACGTGGACAGCTTTGAAGAAACAGCACAGCGAGCAGGGTTGAAACCGACTGCTAAAGATTTTCTAGATACTATTCAGGCAATAAATGTAGACACCAAAAGGATTAACGAAGTGGTGGATGAAATGCAAAAAACTTCCATGAAGTAAATTTCCATCAAGGCTAATCACTAATCAGTAAAATTGTTATTAAAATAAGCGTAGAGTAAGTTCTAGAGTATTGGGTTATTTAATGGTAGTTGTAGTTGTAATTGAAAGCTGCAATCTTCCTCGTTTTGAGACAATTTTATCAGTTTAGTGATTATAATTTTTGCTGCCTCTCAACGTCATTTGATGTATTTTGCCATTAGTAGACGCGAAATTTAGTGTTGGGGTCTTTGCCGCATTGAAGTTTGTGTTAACTTTTGACGCAAAAAATTGCCCCTTACCCACTGTCCACATCGAGGGATTAAAGCAAAAATTGTATTTTGACCGCTGTAAGCTCACTTCTGTTAACAATGAAAATTTATATTTAATTTTTAAGCACTGTTATATAATTTAAAATAATTCAGGTTAGGGTTTACTTGGTATAATTGTCTAGAGACATAACAATATACTTAGATATTTTAATACTTTTTATAGATTCCCAATTTCCATTTTGGAATATTTATACTACTTAATCACACGACGTGGCTAGGTTCTTTTTTTACTATAATAACTTCATGGTTCTGATTAAATTACCATGAAGCTATCTCGTGTTATGTAATATTAGGCTATCAATTACATTTTAGAAATGTTATATACATATTTGGGGAACTTCGGGTATTTTCGGGATTCCTTTCATAATCTGAATCCTTCATGTTTACATAATATGTATAATTATTTGCATTCTTTTATTATTATTGCTAAAAGTGATGGTAAAATCAACACGAATTCCTTCCTACTTATTAATAAATATACTGACTTGAAAAAGGTTGCTGGAAAATAATGTGCGCGTATATTTGAATGACCCTGTGTATCTTCTTATTAAATCGACTATTGTGTTTGTGCTTTAATTAATTTCACCAATTAACTGAATAAAACTAATGCGAAAATGATATAATAATTTTTATTATTTATTTGTTACATTGATGAATTGAATTAGTTGAATGCATGATACCTTACACATTTATTCTAATAAAGACATAACATTTCTAGTCATCAGCTATTAACAATTTTTGTCACTTTTTAGTAAAAATTACATTTTTTGATTGATGCATTTAAAATCGTATCATGTTCCGAATATTAGTACATAGTGTTATAGGTTTAATCAAGTTGGATAAGTCCATGAGTTTTTTCAAATAATTTTATTTATGTCAGCATTTGAAATCTCAGAAACTTCTATGATTCACGCGTATTACATGATTACCTAAAACTTGGTCTATATTGGTATAATTTAGAAATCCTGTAATAATGGTATGTATATTATTAATAAATAGTTGTAGTATAATAATAAATCTGAGTTTCTGGTTGAGAAAAGTCAGCGGAAAAATCAGAATGTGAAGATGATTTATGATTTATGACTATGATCAAACTTATTTCTTTGTCTAGATGATATAAAGAGATATATAAGTAAATTGTGTGCGGAAGTAATCTTTTGAAAAAAAGTATACCACCTAACTTAAATTTTGGTACAATTTAAAGGTTAAGTATTTGGTAATATTTCCTCCGCTGTGTATGCTAGTTAATATCCAATGTAAATCGAAGCAACTGAATACATAGACTTTTTGAAAACTTACATATTGTAAGTAGGAACTTTAAAGGAAAATTTATTTGCCAATTTGTCTTGTTGAGTTTAAATATTCAAGCGAAGTCTTGAATTAAAATTTCAAAATTAGATTATTTGCCAAATTGTTCTCATCGAATTGTTAATATAATATAACTGAAATGATATTGGTACGTCGTGTTCCGTGAAATCGAGGAGGGTTGTTCATGGCCCGCCCGCGTCCGTTGCCCATTGTTCATTGAATGATTTGCCAGGCAGGAGACTATTTCCTTTTTCCACCCAGTTTTCTCGCCGCAATTGTTGTCGCTTCCTGTATTGGATTTAATAATTATCATTACTTTTGAAAATAACCTTTTAGTCAAATCTGGCTTGCAGGATGTTTTCTAACCACTCGTGACGCTTTAGTTGACATTAGTGCCGTTGCCAACAGAAAGAGTATAAATGTGACGATTTTGCGGGGATCCAGTTTCTGGTTGGACGGTATTTTGTTAGAGGTTCGCAAATTTGGATTAATGCAAGTTGACTTTTTTTTAAATCTGAGTGATTGGTGAGTAATTCCGGCGCAATATAGCATACCTGATACTGTAGTAATTTAATTGGTATGTGAACAACTAATTGATTGTTAGTAAAGTTCATCTAATCCATTTAAATTGATTGGCATGTAATTAAACGTGCGAATTATCCTGAAGGAATCATAAATCGAGTTTAATGGTGATGGCTAATGCCAACCCAAACCAACTTTAATGGTGTATTGTTATATTTATGATAAATCGTGTACGCGCGAATTGAATAATCCGGTATAAAATTTACACAATATGCAAAACATAATTAGGCGACAACGTTATTTCTACCTTTTTTATCATAATTTTAACTTCGGACGAGCTTAATAGAGGGTCATTTGAGACTACTTGGTCAAAGTTTAACTTAGACTAGTTGTTTAAATAAGAAACACATTCACTAAGGATTCCATTGATTTTTTTGCAATTAATATAAGACAGTGAAAATATGAAAATGCATCATGCGGGAAAGTTTTGCTTGTAATTGTTATGTTTAGGTAAAAGTAGATACTTATCTATGATATTTTTGGAATCTTATGCTGCATGATGCATTTCTGTAGCATTTAATAGATTAATTTTGCCCGCTTTCTATACTTATTGGAAATACAACGATTGTTTATGGGACATGTGAGTCAATTAACTTTTACCCTTAATTTAAAACAAGTGGTTAAAATGTGAAATTGGAAATTTCGTTTAAGAATATAGGTGTTGTGATGGGTTGTTGTTTAAAAGCGGTTATAATTATTGGTTGGAGTTTAGCACGAAATTATTTACGACTTCTTTTCTCGACTTGCGACGAAATCGACTGATGTTAGATTTAAACCTGTCAGTTATTTAATAAACAAATAAAACTTGTCAATAAAAAAGTGCATCTTCGAATTATAACCTGTAATGCCATATCAAATCCATCACGCTGACTTGTAGCTCAGTTAAAAAAAGTAATCGATAAAAATGGATAAAATGTTACACTAACCACTGCAAATGCTTCGTGATCTGTCCATAGAATTAATTAATACATGGAAGAGAGAGAATATTAATATACGGAAATGTTACTTGTGTTTATTTACTCCAGGATTTTCAAATTATGCTTATGTTAAAAAATTTGGAATTCATTAAAGTTTTGAAAAGCGAAATTTGAATTGAAATACGAATCAAAAACTTGTACAAATTTTCATATTTTAAACAATAATTTTATTTTCTTTATACTCGCTGCCGCCTCCTTTTGGACATTAGAATAGGTTTTTCCAATGTTATCGAACCAGTCTGTCACCAGAAAAAATATTCGTCGTCATCCAGTAACAGAATTCATTGGATCTTTCGTAGTTCGGGCTGTACCAGCCTAAATAAAATTATAATGAAAAGTTTTCCGTAAATATATGTTGAATCAATAAATGTTACGCAAGAACGACTGCCCTAGGCAAGGTTACGCTTTGAATAAAAACAATTAGTAATGGCCTTGATCTATACCTTGGGTGAAGCTGATACTGATGAAGCCAGGAATAAAATCAGAAATACAACGATCTTCCGTGGGGACATGTTTGGAGTCAAGTAGCTTGCAGCTGCAATTTATAACGTTTCAAACGTAAATAAGACGTACTAACTTTAAATTTGTTGCACAAATTAATTGCTGGGTCGTCAGTTAAATACGGTGTGTAAATGATGTTTAGCAGATATTAGTTGCTGATATGATAATAACACGACTTTGTAATGTAATTTAATGGGCTAGTCAATTCCACCTAACGCATTCCTAACAAAACAGTTTTTTATTACTCGCTGTCTCGTTATATATTCACATATCACAGTTGCAGGCAGTAATGATAATTAGACTTTCCTCGCATTAAAAATAACAATAGTTAAACCTGAAACAATTGTAAAAGACGTTATGTCATGCATCAGCAATTCAAAGCAATTATCACTTCCGGTTCAGCAACAGCGCAATTACACATATTTCACTTGAGAAACGAATAAATAAATAAACTGCTTTCCCAAAGGGGAATTTTATTTATAATTTAAAGACACGATTACTGATGTGGTAAACATTGTTTTCCACAAATCGATCGGATGGTTTATTGAAATTGTGGTTAAAATTAAAAATACGATATTATGGAGTCTAATGACATAATGAATGTAAGTATGTACCAGTACAAAAATATTGCTACCAAAATCCACATTTCTCACTTTGACATATATCTTGCAACATTGCTACCACAAGGGTTATCTGCATGTTTTTGTTAGAAGAAATTACCTGCATTGTCATTGTATTTACAATGTGAGTCGCAGTGGACCCATTTGAAAAACAAATTGGTGAAAAACTCTATACTGTAATAGGTTAATAGGGTCCAACGTTGACACACACATAAATTTTGTTTCGGATTTTGAAAGGTTCTACAACTATACAGAAGACATAATCAACTATGGTATCTTACAAATAAATTGTTTGCACGGATTTTTATGTGCATGTATGTTGCGGCCTTGTCATTTTATTCTCGGCTTCAACATATTGGGTTGAAAAGATGTTGTTGCATTTTTCTGTCAATTTTGCGGAGACTCCTATATTTGGAGTCGACAGCAATCTGCATTATCATGTAAATCAATACTGGATTTTATTAATACAGAGAAATATTTTTTTGCTTTTCAAATGCACAGGATAATGAAAGGTAACGAAGGCTATGCAAATCAGGACGCTACGATAATTGTTACACTAGTGGACCAGGTATTTCTTGAAACTAAAACTATCTTTCGAAAAGCGATTTTTTTGCGCACGCAGGTTTAAAATGACTGACAATGAGCAATCTGAATTGATTAATAAATGCATATTATGGAGATCACTAAAATTACACATACTTACTTCAAAAAGGTATTACCATTTACCATTGTTACGTTTGTTTATGATTCTGACCGAAAGTAAAACCCAACGACGCCCAATTTTCTGAAATATAGGCAATGTATCAAAAAGTGATATCCGATATTTTGAGCATTTTTCCGCAACAGTTTTCGGTGAAATTAAAAAATAGAACGATCATTAGAATTGGGAAACATGGGAGAATTTTACTGCTCAAAAATATATATTTATCACAAGGGGAACCTCCCCTGAATACTTGAAACAATTATGCTATGCATGCACTTGTCAGTTAATGCGAAATTGAATTTTAACGCAAAATATGTAACCTGCGGTGCGTCGTTTGGAATATTTAGTAGCTATCTTATTTGTACTTTTATCTGCAAAATTTCAACCAGGCTTAAACATTTCTTTTGGCGCTGATATCTCCACTAACGATGAGTTATAATGCAAATGCAATACCCTCAGCCAAGCCTACTCTGAACTGTGTCAAATTGAAGTATTTTAGTAGCAACTGTACATACAAGCTGTAGAAGCTAATCCATGGAAAACTGTAAACCCTCAATTACTATTTAACTACATAAGTGTCGCCATTCTACCATGCATGTCTAAATCTCTGTCTCGGTCTGCATATAATTAATAAATAATTGTAGTATGTATAATAATCAGGCACGCTGAATTGTCAGTTTGAAAAAATCAACAATAAAAATAAATAAAAATGCCTCACCAAATCACAGGTAACATTGCTACGTCTATATAAATAATAAATGTATTTAAGAGAGAATATTTTAATGTGCGGATACGTTACGTATGTTTATTTTATTTATTTGCCTATGCGCAGGATTTTCAAATTAGGCATACGTAAAAATTTGGAACTCATTAAATTTGTGAAAAATAAATCGAATCAAATTACGAATCAAGAACTGAATCAAATTTTAGCATTTTAGCAACAATAATTTTAATTTCCTTGTACATAGCCGTCTCTTTCCTTTGAAGTCAGAAGAGGTAATCCAATATTATCCAGACCGCCGTCATCAGAATGATATCTTATCCACTGGTTATTTTCCATGGGTCCCTCGTGGTTGGGCCTGCACCAGCCTAAGTTAAAATTAACATGGAAGGTTTTCCGTAAATATACTTTGAACAAACAAATTAAAAAATAACATCACCTGATGGAAAACATTTTTAAAAATAATGAATAAAAAAATTAGTAACTGCATTGGTTCTACCTTGGCTGAGGCTGACGAAGCCAGTAATAAAATTAACAATTGAACAATCTTTTGAAGGGACATTTTTGGAGTCAAGTAGTTTGGAGCTGCAATGTCAATTGTTAAAATACTAAATAATAAACGCAGTAGTAGTTTGAAAGTTATAACAATAAATATTTTTTTGTTTCAAAAATTACTTGATACGATAGGTCGTCAGATAAGTTCGGTTCGAATTATACTTAGTTTTTACTGATGTGATATTCTTACAGCTTTGCCAATAATTGTAATAGTCAATTTCATCACCAAAATTATTCCTGGCGATAACTTTTATTACTCGTTGGCTCGTTATGCAGTCACGTGCCGCAGTAATGATAATTGGATTTTCGCGACATTAAGAATTTTTTCACAGGAAATAATGATATCACAATAATGAAAATGTCACATGAAAATAATATGCGTCAGCATTTATGTTAGCAATTATCGCTTGAATTTCAGCGACGGTACAAGTTATTAAATAAGATTTCTAAATATAATTCGACTGAATGGTGATAACTGCCACATTGCATGTAAAAGATAAACTGTATACGTCAGTTATTAAATTAATTGAAACGTACACAAATTCCTTGGATATATATGTATACATACGTACATGAACACTATCGACAATGTCTGTTTGAGTTGAACAAACGTGTAAACTGTGTGGTATAAAAGGTATAACCATAATGAAATATGGATATAGCTTGGCGACATATGACGACAATTGCAAGTAAAACAATTATAGAAGTAAAACTGTGCCGAAAGCTTTTTAATGTTGAATGTGAATAAACGATTTATCAATTGATTTGAAATGGCACGTGATAAACCTGAAATGAAGTACTAATATTGATTAATGCTTTGCAAAATTTGTATCATTTTTTAAAACCGGATATTTATAGTATACTATTAAATTTTTATTAAAATTGAAAAATATTTACATGTATAAATCACAAATCATTTTTCTTGTTCAAGTAGTTGTATGCAACAAATATAGAATTCATTAATTAATAGAATTTTAAGCATGAAAAATTTGACAAGTAAGATATTATTATTTGAATACTGATTACTTATTAACACATTGTTTTTAATTGTGGCACGCATTGGCTAGAGTTTCAAAATAAGTAACTTCAACATTACGTTGCAACATTTGAAACAGTATGACAGATCCAAAGATATCAGTTAACATAAATGACTTGCACATTGAACATTGTTAGAATTAATTACTAGAATAAAGTTATTATTATTATTGTTTACTCATAGTCACAGAAAAACAAATAATTTCTGGCATTACATCATAGACCATAGTAGTGCCACGGTGCAATCCAATCTCAAACAATGGTATAGAGACGATGTATACATGAGTGTCAAGTAATTAGGATTTAGTTAATAAGTAATGGTATATCTGATATAAAATTATTATTATCATCATCATCATAGTATTGTGTGAATAGTAAAAGATTATAAATTGATACACGGATTCTTTATTTCTTGCATATTTTGGTAAATAAAACTAAGCACAATGCAATCTATTATTAAAATAGCGTTTATATTTGTGAAGTTAATACAATTATACAATACTCATACGGTAATATAAAATTATTAAAATTAAAACTAAAACTTAAAACTTTTAAAACATTATTAAAACTTTACAAAACAATTTTTTGCAATTAAGAATCCATTAAATTTACTCTTAGATTGTCGATATTTTCAAATCAAATAATGACTGTAGGCGAAATACTACAATTAAATATTGGTTCCTGCATTTATATGATTAATAAATTAGTTACATTTTAATTGTATAAACCAATACTACAACAGTCGTCGATGTAATTTCTAGACCTTTCTGATTTTCTTTGACGATAAATAAATAAATAGTTCATTCATAAATACAACAATACAACTTATATGTACAGGTCGACAGCAATACTATGCTAATATTTTATGTATATGTACATATGTGCAGTGATAGCGAAACTACTATTTCGGTAACGGATTGTTTTTGCTGAGCTGGCATGCTAAACATACATTAACAGGTATCATAATTGAACAAATACGGATTTCATTTTAGATCACGAAAATACCTTCAACCGTTTACACACAAACTGTCGGTGTTGATTAATCTAGCAAGCATTAAATTTGCTATAGAAAATGTAAACATTGAATTATAGTACAAAACGTAATTGCTAATTATGCTTTTACCTTTGAATGAAGCACAAGAACTGTTTGTAAAATTCGACAAACTTCTAGCAACGGAAAATTGTCAATTGCGTTTTTTATTTACGATTAAAAATAAGATCGGTTTTAGTGTAACTATAATAATTGATTTAAAGAATTATTTAATTTTACGAAACTATTGCATTTTAGGTTCAACCATTTACTACTGTATGCTCAGAATGTTGCTTGAAATACTATTTTAGTATTAATACCGACCGAACAATTTTTGAAGTTTGACGCCATTCAATAAAATTATCGGTAGTCACTTTGAATCATATAGATTCCAAGCAAAGCCGACTATAAAATTGAACTAGAAAATTTTGGACTTTAAGCAGCGATGATCTGTTTTAGCGGTATATACTGTTCATTATTAACCAGAATAATTTTTTAACCGGAATCATGTTTACTAGTAAACTTGCTTATTTTTTATTTTCACATTTTGGTACACTTACTGTTTCCTTTGCTAGTATTAATTTTCATGCTTTCGAGGTTCATGATCAAATCCAAATTTTTAAAACTGCGATGGATGACAGAAATGACCCAAAGCCACAGACTAAATGCCTCTTTAAATTTGGGCTTCATTTTAGTAACTTTAAATATGCAAATATTTTACAGAAACAGTTTCTTTAGATTTGCTGTTCGCAGTTCTTGTTATTAATTTTCAAAACAACAGAAATCAAATTTGTATTTTCTTATCAGTCGAAGCCAAGGCATGATTCGATTCAATTGATTTTTAAAATATCACGATCTTTTTGAAAGTTTGTTTTTCAGTTAATGTAAAGCTTCATCCTTGTGATGAAATGTATCAGCAAAAGTTGACACCAATTTTTTACAAAGCTCTTCGCAGTCGCAGGGTTTCTGACGGAAACTTGCAAACATTATGAAGAAAGATGCAACTTTCTCGATGACCTGCCAATCCAAAAATATCCACGGGTTTCAGAATTCCAATTGTTTAAACAATATTACCTGGATGTTGCAGCAACTATATTTACTTACATGATAGATAAAATCGCCGGTGATGAAACATTTCCCTTGGCCAAATCCAATAGGGTTCTTGGTTACATCATCTATCAGCAGAATAACATTGTAAACTTTCCCGCCCAGAATTACCTCAGTTTTGTCGGCGCATATGTCTCGAATCCATTCTTCAATGAAAGTGTTCTGCATAATATAAAATAAAAATGTCATAATAAAGATTGTGTTAACACAAGCTGTCATTCCGTTCTAATTTCACAATGACCATTTCAGCAACTTTTAAACAATTTTATTGTAATAACATTGTAATAACATAATAACAAATTTTCACATGTATATAGTTTATGATAAAATATTGGGAATATGTATCATGATCGCAGAAATTGGTCAAAAGTACAAAACGTTTTACCTGAGAATGTGTATCATGTCCCAAGTAATAAATGCTGCCTAGCTTTATAATGCTAGATCCCTGGAACCACCACATTACTTTTGTCGGCTCCCAAACCATTTGGAAGCCAAAGTTGGCAATCATCAAAAGATTGTGATAATGCATGAAACTCCACAACAATCCAAATGTGGCATTAATTGTTTCAGCCAGTATTCGCAGAAGCTGATAGATCACCCACTGCCAGTCAGTATAAGCCTGTCTATCAACTCCGTCAGGAGCAGCACGCTTGAGAATTTCTACAACGACTAATGTACTGAGACGCAGACAAGCAACAACGGTAATCATTGTATCCAAAATCATTTCATCATGGGCCTGCCCTGAAAATTCCATTCCTTCTCCTAGCGTTCCTTTAATAAAGGTTTCGTACGACATTTGATTGTCGTTCAGATGGGTTTGAATAATTTGACTTGCGCTAGTTTTTTCTGCTTCAGATCCCCATAAATAAACCAAAAAGTCAATGCTGGCAGCATTTACACGAAAGTTGCTTGCCAGTGTTACAACAGCAGTTTTAAAATCAAATTTACTCATCATTGCATAGAGTAAAGCCATCAATATTGTGACTGCTCTCATGCAATTTCCAAGGAACTCATTGAACTATAAGAAATAAAAACAACACAATTAATACAAGGAAGCCTTCATTTTTACATACACTTTAATAATTATGTCAGTAGCATATTAAGGTTCGTTTTCACACAAAAACTGTGTAATACCGTCCTTAACAAATTGATAAACTACGCTGACGGCAATTTTTAAATTTACTTAACTATGCGTCATGATCAGATTATTTCTTACCTTGGTCAACTCCTCCAACGATTGATTACTGCAGCACTTTTGCATCAAATCCTGATGAATTGGCACAAATGCTGTCACAGCCTCCCATCGAAATGTCACAAGAAATAGAAAATATCCCTTTGTGCATGCGTGCATTACATTGAAACTCAGGTTAATAAGTTCATGTAATTCCCATCCCGCTTTGAGGAAAAGCACGCCGTACAGCTTGATCATCATAATTGAGTCGCCCAATGAAAGTGAGATAACAATGATAGCCAGTATCTGGTAAGAAAAGTATTAATTATTAAGTATTATTATTTACCAGCGGAGAATATGCATCACAAATGTAAAGAGTACATACGAATATAGGTGCTATGATTGAGTACCAAACACGTTTTGGCATTCACTAAGAGTGTTAACTGAAAAAACTACCAAATCGATATATTTGATACGTGAAACAAAAGTAATTCAAATTGGAATCGACATTGAGTCGCATTACAATTTATCGCATTTAATCGCATTTATTTATTTTACCCTATAAGGTTGACCAAAAATAAATTTTTACTACTCTGTTGATTCATTTTAAACTATATGAAGCGTGCTTTTTGTGCTCTATAAACAATAAATATTTTAAAATAGCACTTAAAACTTCACCAGTACAAAAGTGTAAATACCTGTATAATCCTGGTCAAAAACGTATTGCTCAGCTGTCCATCGATTTTGTTAGGACAAACTCCAATCCAGAACATTTTGTTGGTGAAACAAGTAAATAAATCTTTAAATTGATATTTTGGGCATTCAGTGTATGGACCATTGTAAGTGTTGGCATCTTGCTTCAAACCATTGTTGTCGCCATTCTCGTTCCGAAGGTCACGTTCTGTCGTAATATGATGATTTTTATCTTTTTTCTGTTTTGGAATTTCTTTCTCTTCGTCTTCGTCACTACTATTTTTCGACTTAAGAGATCCGCTTTCACTGTTTCGCCCACTTCCACTATCCTCAATTGCAACATTTGTGGTTTGTTTTTCTTTGCCATTTTCACCACTTGTATTTTCATGTTGTTCTTCCGTGTGGGGTCGGAACATGTTCAGTACAGAGCCAAAAATTTGAAAAAAGTTCCAAAACATCCCAGGGGAGACACTGCGGGTGGGTGAAGTGGTTTTGTCTTCCAAATATTCAATATATTGATTGAGTTCTTCTTGCTTAGCACTACCCCTTCTGCGCAAGAATTTTATTTTATCCTGAGAC
>VYYJ01004704.1:0-12688 GCA_021029165.1 Cyphoderus albinus
GACAAAAGTTGTACCTACAGTTGACTCTAGCACCACCAGCAATGTGATGAGTCGTCGTAGTTCGTGGCGCCACCGCTAGATGTCCTTATTTTGTCCTAGATACCACCCTTACATACTACTGTAAAGTTTCCTCCTTCCTTCTCTTTTTCCTCCTGTTCAAACAAACCCTAAGATTATTTAATCCTTCAAAAAGAAAAGCAACCGAGCTAAAAGAGAAGTTTGAAACACCGCCAAGCACAACCTTCAGAACGATCAAGATGTATAGCAGGGAGAATTATAATAATAACGATTTTTGCACTTTGCAGTGAAATAAATATTGCCATTGAAATTTCCCCAAGCACTTGTCTTTTTTACTCATAACCATTTTTTCAGCCTAACATAAAAAGCTTATTAATTTTTATAACTTTCCCGATGTATCCCTAAATTAATTTGGGATTTAAATGGAAATGCCAACTTCAATTATAATCAATTAAGTAATCTTTTGTATTAATACATAGAAAACAGGCTATATTACATATAGCAGGTTAAATACACCTGTTGTAATGTAACCTGCAACCCCCTTGGAAAAAGTAACAATGTAGCAGCGCAACCTTGAGTAGCGTAAACTTCAACTCAATAATCTTTGCTTTTACCACAAGAAACGAGAAATGACGCAACAGAGGTGTTTAGCACAGAACAGAACTCAAAAACAATAGAAAAAAATTTGTTTATCTGCATTTACATTAAATACATTACATGCATGTCTCCGTAACACCTTAACTCAGTTGTAAATCAGAAAGTTTAAAACAAGATGATGTGATACATTAATGCTCTTTATATTCATCGCTACATACATGATGAATAAGGGAAAAGGCACTTGCTTCCATCCACACCATATCATTCATTTCATGATCATTGGCACCTTTTACCGAAACAGTGAGTGAGTATCAGTTTTTTATCAAGTCAAGATTAGAACACAAAAGACAGAGTTAGTAGCGTTACAACTTCTATATGCTGCCTCTTGCTTATAAAAAAATATATACGATTCTGTTTTTTCTATATAAATATCATATAAACACTCTATCATTTCTTAAAGTGAAGCCAAGTTTGAAAAGCAGTGGGAGAAGAGAACACTGGCTTTTGGGTTAGAGACATTGTTGACTAAGGAGGAGAGGTAAAAAACTCTCTATAAAAAGATGGAGAAAAGGCAATGGCCATGAGATGATAAAGATGATGATGATGATAATGTGTTGTTGTGTGGTACACGGTGCTCTGTGAGAAACAGCAGATACACTTTTTCCTACTTCTACGACTCGTTCACTACCTGAGCCAGAATAAAAACGATTCTTTCGCGATAGAAAAGTATACGTTATTTAAAGAAGGAACAGGCACTGCCACTACTATTGAGTGAGTGCGTGAACTGAGCGTGTTCAATTTATTTCAGAAAGAAGACAATGAAAAAGCTGTAGTGCAAGTGCATCTTATGCCTTACTTGTTCACAAAGAGGTTCCAATCTACAAACATGAGTGAAAATATTTTTTTTAAAAATATCATTGATGGCCATGCCCAGATTGCAAGATGATTATAATATTTACACTCTTATAATAGGCATAATAATGTACAATGTATTTGCTCAATGGGTGGAAAGCTTTCGGGAGTATTCTCTTTTACTCATCTTTCCCTTCCCTTTGCCCCTGGCCGTGGGATTGGGATTATCGTCACAGAGTTCAGAAATACAATAATAAATAAAGGGGAAAAAAGAGAGAAACAATACTTCTTTTCAATCATTCCCACACACTGAACTCAAGAGAATCAACGCCTTGCTCGTATCACATCTCCAAAGAAGAATTCTAAAATGTCAAATGATCTGCTCACTCCTCTGCTCTGGAGGAGAATCATGATTACCAATTATAATAGCGTAATTAACATGGAATCCTCATCCAAGAGGGTTGAGTTATGTTATTAATAAATGCTTTTACAACTTGCCAACAGAATCGAGAGGCTCATCTCATTCCCCAGAAAATAAATTTTGTGGCTGTCGTTGTCGTCGTGAGATTGGGTAAGATGAGGAACAAGGTAAAATCAAGAATAAGAGGACAAAGAGTCAAATCACGAATCGTGTTCAATTTTCAACTTTAAAAATACGGACTGTGTAATATAAATATTCATCTTGATCATGAGCAGAGTTTCAACTCGAGCTGATCAACGTTGGAGGGTGCGGGTACCTTTTTATTTATATTTATTCCACATGCATGTACAAGAGTAATTTTTTTTATACGGACTGGACACAACAACGAATAACGAAGACAGGTAGAATAAATATAATGACGCGCATAGCAATGTGAATTGGGAGAGAAGGAAAAGACTTCTAAATATAGTGTATAGTATCACACAAGGGCAGAACAATCGAGTGAAACGTAGCATGGCATAACAATTTACATTGTTATTTCCCCGTCTATTTTCTAATTCATCTCGGTGAGCCTGAGCCTAAGCAAATGGGCGAGCATAGTTACAGTTTTTTCTGTCAAGATTACCTAATGTAATAACAAAGCGGTACTGTGTGTTGGTTGGCTGGTTTGGTACTTACCAAGCTCAACTTCAACCCATGCTGCAATGCTATTCCGAACAGGAAAAGTCCGGCCTTGAAAAAGTACGCAAAGGGGTTTCTTTTCTTTTTCTTCTCTACCATAATACTGGAAAGAGAAAGACGAAGAAACATTACACCTGAGTGACTCCAAACACTGAGCTCTGTGTGTGCGAGCATGA
The DNA here is from genome assembly GCA_021029165.1 of Cyphoderus albinus. Lineage (NCBI taxonomy): Eukaryota > Metazoa > Arthropoda > Collembola > Entomobryomorpha > Paronellidae > Cyphoderus > Cyphoderus albinus. The sequence continues at coordinate 2,746 of VYYJ01004704.1, forward strand.
GCAGTAAACAGAGAGCAATCAAGAATAATGTGACATACATGAGTAAATAGACATCTTCGTTTCCCATTATTTCTCATTCTCTGAAGAAAAACCAGAATCATCCACATAATTCCACCTTCCCACCCCATTTTTATTATGTACTCGTAATCCAATTCTCTTTTCACCCTTAAAACCCAAAAATTCCAGCTTCCACAAAATTCTCCTTTTCTCCCTTTCTTTTAACAACATTCCATTCCATTAACCTGTGCTAACGCTCAGTTTTTCCCTGTTTTTTTATTTGATCATCATCACGACCATGACAAGAGCACATTCTTTTTCAAAATTCAAATCCATCAACAACAACGTGATCATCATGATGATGATCATTAGGAGGATATGACAATAAACTTGCAGCAAGCGAACACACAGGACTCAAAGAGAGTAAAGAAGAAGCGTTAAAAAAATTCTGAACAACTTTGATCTTGTTTTTTAGTATTGTTGGTGTATAGTATCACACTTGTTGCAGCCATTTATTACATCTCGCGTCTACCACTATTAACAGTAACCGCACTGCACTCACTGCGACTGCACTTGTTTCGAATTCGAAAATGCAGATGCTACAGGAGGATAGGGTTTACAGTTAACGGTTAACACCACAAAATATTCGGAATGATATTTCTCTTCGTTTTCCTCTTTACTCATTTCCATATTGTAATTGTAATTAGTATGCATGTTTAAAATGCTGAGGAGATGAAGAAGACGAGCAAGTTGTGCAAAGGTAATATTTATCATTGTTTGTGGGGAAGAACCACATGAAACAATGTTAGTGCCTGGTTGCATGTACGTATCTACGTATCGGTGAAGAAGTGCATTCGAAGAAGTTAGTCACTCTTTGATTATCATATTATGATTTTGGTTTAGACGAGAACTCGTTTTGTTTCTTGCTCTTTTTTATTGTCGAAGAAAAGAGTTGACGATAGTCGAAGATGAGGAGGAGGGAGATGCGTATTACTTAGACAGAAATGAAATGATCAACGGTTGCCGTTGTATGTAGATAGAAGATGCTGCTTGCATTTGCATGCACACACTCACACATGGCGTGCTCTCGCAGGGTGTCCCAAAAATCTCATTTGTGAATATTGTCAAGGGCAGATAAGATTGCAACAGGCGGCTCTCAGCAGCTTCCTTTAATTTCTAAGCGCCACAGAGTTATCCTCTAAAAGAGGATAAGGAAAAGGTGGTGATTCGAAGCTTAGGAGTTAGGAGAAGCAGCGTCTGTCGACGGCTTCAGAGACATGCCAAAATCTCTAGATACTTCCGCATCATCAATAAATACATTTCGGGATGGGTGTTGTTATAAACAACTTATTTGAGGGTTGTCAATATTTTGAGCGTGTAATGTGATGATATGATTATCGTGGTGGCAGACAATTTTTTTCATTAACTGAAGCAACTGCTGCGTAGTCTCGGTGTAGTCGAGTTATACTTTGTTTTGGAAGGAGGGGCTCATCTTTGCATTTGCTGGTTGGGCATGAAGTAAATTTCTGCACTTGTTAATAACTTACTTGATGAAATAGACCTGGCCTTCAGCGGTGCAAGCTTGCTCCCAACCGGGCGGCAGAGGATCTTCCGAGAGATTCCCCGTACTTCCAGACTGGAGAGACGCGGCCGATGCTTGGCTCACGAGGGGGGATTGTAGCGCAGCTGCCACCGAGTAAGTTTGCTCGAGGGTAGCAGGCGAACTGTGGGCTCGGTGATGACCACCTGCGCCAATGCCTCCATTATTCGTCATTGGGCTTTTTCTGTGGAAAAATCAAATAGAAAAACAATATTAATTTAATCGCTTTCCATTACATCAATACACAACACGTCAGGTTCCAATGTCATGATTGATGATGATGATGACGAGGACGATGATGTGTTCATGATCATGATTATGATGATGCTTGGATGACGATGAAGACTTTTACAATGACTAATTGGAATATTATAAATGACTTGACCGATGTGATTTTTTCATGTAAACAACAATGGGCACATGACATGTCACAAAAGTGAATTGTGCTTATCTACACAAGATCGGAGATTGTGAATTGTGACGTTATAATACAATTTTTACATGAATCCGTGTCTGTTTCATAGCTTTCTTCTACTGCTCGTTCTTACTGCAATTTTAATACAATGCATTTTGCATTAAAACCTTCACTGTAAAAAAATCAGATTCGGATGATTTATTTAACAAAGCACAGCCCAACTTAATATTAATCAAAGTATAATAATACAATCTTGACTATGACCTGGGAATGTTTGCCAGTGACGGGGCAGATAATCATGGTTATGTTAAAGTTAGTCAAGATGAGAAGACAAAACACCATCATCATGTATTTTGACCTGTGTCAACAGTGTGATAATAACACGATTTCATCATGATGATTTGATTATTGGTTAGTTTATTTTGATACTTTATTTTTCTTATTCATTCCTCTCTCTTCCCAAAATCTTATTCTTTCCTTTTACTCCCTCTTTTGGCACATATTTTTTTGCAAAAAGAAATTGTGAACGCCGGTTGTTTGATTTGGTGTACACATTGTTACATGTATTACAATATTATGTAGGTACCTACGTATTCTGTATTGATAAGCGTCTTTGTATCCTTCTTTCTAAATACTATAAAACCTCATTTTTATCTTTAGCCTTCGTTCGTTCGTTGGTCCGACAGGCTGCATAGCGTAGGTAATGGACATATTTCAAAATTATTATTATTGTTATTATGAATCTTATTATTTTTATAGCTTTTCCTATCGTTGTACCTCACAGCACAGTTGATTTTACCTTGTGTGTATAAAACCAATAAAAAAGCGTACCTTGCGGAGTTTTCTCCTGCCTGCTTTATTTGTCTATAGGTATTATTACACTTATTTATTTATTTATTTATTATGATATGCAAAGCTAAGGTGGGACTTTGTTCACTCAAACTGCATGTATTTTTCTGTGTTATGTGAGAGATGGTAAGAAACAATATGCAAGCAAGATTTTTTTTCGTCGAAGCAAAACGAAACGAGCCTACCACGAAAAGCTCATAAAACAATCATACATCTCTCGTCTTTTCATTTCATCTCGTACAGACAACTTTATGATGACTGTTCCTTGCTTTTGCCTGCTTCAAGAGAATTGAGACGGTGATCGTTGCGTTGCGAATGATGATTATGTTGATGATGACGGTTTTTTTTCTCTCGTTTGATCCGCTCATGTGCATATAATAAATAAATAAATAAATACGTACGTACACACATAAGGTAATAACATGCGAAGAAACTAATAATAATAATCTTATGATGAAACACCGTCTTATAGACATTTAGTCTTATACGTTACATCAGAGTTCGGCATTAGACCTTTTCTTGGCTGAACTGAAAATAAATGAGTGCAACAGTTCAAAGGAGCTTTAGAGAAAAACATGCGGTCGGCCATTAGCTGATGTTGGGCCGGCAGTTTATAGTGTGGTATGTATGTACATGTTTTGCCTAATATTTAAAACCCTAAGTACCCTTTCATTTGATTCACTTAAGTGGATCGCAAAAATCCGCAATAAAAGATAATGCGAACAAAACTGTCTCAGATGCGCCATGCACCGGCTTCTAAATCGCCTTTCTGTCTGAACAATTTTTTGATTATCATTTTTGATCTGCAAAGCAGCAGCAGCGTTTTGAAGTGAAGATGACGATAATGAAGATCTCGATTAGACTTAATGTTGTGTAACACACTACAAAACGAAGAGAAACACAGAGAGAAAATGCATGCTCGTTTTCATGTAGTTTAAATAATAAAAAATACGGAGGATAAAAATAAAAATATTAAAAGTTGGCAGCATGGTCCTCATATTAATAAAGGTACGCTTTTTTATTTCTCTGTGCGCTAGTCTAGTCCAATATTAGAGCGGATTTGGTTGTATTTTAAAATTTTGGCACTTTTTCAGAGGTAAAGGTCTGCAATTTGTTATTTCGGCTCATGGTCATGTAAAGCAATATTGTACCATAGTAAATTGCCTTCTTGTATTGAAGAGCTTGATTTTGGACCGCGTCGTGTAATACGTGAAACCGTTTAAAAAAATATTTAATGCACTTTCCATCCCAATTATCCGCATCTGACAAGGATGAAGACATGAGAATAACGGCGACAGCAGAAGATGATTTTGATGATGGTGTTTTATTTTTTAGTTAGTTCATAATTTTGTTTCACCCGTGTAAGTAAATACAATCCCCAATGAATTCTGCTGCAGAGATTTAGGACTGTGACACTGTGAGGAACTTCGTGCGTTACGTTATAAAAAATCAACGAGGAAAAAATTGCACATTATGCAAAAAAATATGTTTTGTGTCTTTTTTTAAACGAGTTGGGAAAAGGTTGGAGAGGAAAAAATAAGCAAACCTTGCCAATGAAGATCTCATTCAGATTTTTGGATTTGAGAATGTCAAACAGCGGAAATGGTAACGTATGGATCATTTACAATATGCTCATGACACTGTCTATTTTTGAATCAGCTAATTTTAAAAACAGGAAAAAAGATATAAAAATCAAAATAATCTTGCTAGTAGTGGCAAAGAGGAAAAAGAGACTCCATTCAATTTCGAGTTGGTTGACATTAACTTTTTTTGGCTGGATACTTCATTTCATTCGTAAAGACAAAAAAACCTCACGACAAGAGTGGCAAAACCTCTTATGCAAAAACTGTTGAAAAGTTAGCAATTCGCCAGTGGATATTTATTTATAGCAACATTTTGCTTATTATTTACATCCCGAAAGGTAATGAAGCAAAGATAAGATGAGATTCTTTCTGCAACATCAACATCAAATTTTATTATGAGCGTTTCGTTCGTTTTTCTACCTTTGCCTTCAGACAAAGTATGAAGTGGGTAAGTCTGTGTGCATAAAAGCATGAAAATTTCAAATCTCCACATCGTCAAACAGTAAAATCCGTCACAACACTTTTTTATGCATTTTTTTTCTCCGCTCATATTCTGCTGTCTGCGCACTTTTTTACTCACACACATGTACATAGATCTTAGCTTAGAAAATGTAGTTCATCCGTTGTTAAGTTGACGGCAAAAAAATGCAATCAGAATTTGACGGGTTGCATTGCTCCACAAATGTACAACAAACTAAAACTAAGCAATACACATGATTTGAGAAACAAGAAGTCCCTATCTATAGTAAAGTCAGAGGAGAGGAGTGAGTGAGATCCATTCATGATTCTTTTTTTTTGTTTTTCAAGGGTGTGGCTAGGAAGTTCCCTGTTGAGTGTCTTTTGCACTCGACTCTTTTGAGTGAGTTCTATCGAAATCACAAACAAGCCCATGTTTGCATTACTACTGCGAACGTGGTCACATTACTTTTAGTTACTTACATTCATTCACATTTTACCTTACACACACATTAGAATGCAAAAGTCTCTTCAGTTTTACCTACTTAGTCCTGACGAAACTCTACGCTCTGGGCAGATCTCTTCCTAAGATAAACATGTGTTCAGTTCACTTTAGGGTCCTTCATCTTTTTACAGTTCAGTTATTGATTGTGGAGTGCCAGCAACGCCGCCACCGCCAGACCCTTTTTTTGCTACATAGGAAATGTTACGTCCACCAAATTTTCTTCTGGTCCTAAGATGAATAATCATAGCGTATGTACCATTCACATAACGCTGTATGTCATTGTCGGTATAAAAAAATAGGCAGGTAATGTAAAATACGGATTGTGTGTGATACAATGACTTTTGTGTAACTTTTGTATTATACATTACTAATGTAATTCAATCCTGCAACTTGATTGAAGTATGCAACAGCCAAGTTAACACATTCATAATGAAGGAGACGCAGAGGAGATTTATGAGCGCCACACCATGTAACCACCAGTAAGAGAGTAAATCACGAGTAAGAAAGAACCACAATCAATTTCATTATGAAAAGATGCGTTTTGCAAAAAAAAAGAAAGAGAATGGACATGTTGAGCAATGACTGTGTACCAAATAAAATGGCTAAGCAATGGATTGGAGTCGCGTCATGTCAAGTCGAGAGGATTTGACAACTGAAAATACGCAGTTTGTTTGGTTGCGTTTGGATAAGTAATGTGGACCGGGCTATAAATATAATGTGTGAGTAGGTATTTATCTCGCTGCTTCCATCTTTATATTTATTTATTTATTATGCATGTTGTGTAGGGCTAGTGCAGAGTGATTGTATTTAGCTTGTAGCTGAGCACGTAAAGAATGAACGAGAGTCACCCAAAAGTACACATTTATTATCATCTTATTTTCCTCACAGCCTTATCGAACTGCGCCACGGTCGAAAGCAAAGTGAGTCAGTCAGGCGCTGCGCTTTTTAAACTTTGCACGACAAGACACGACTCACTCTGACTGAACAAGAAAAGGGGACAAAGGTCAGAATGAGAAGGTACTAAAAATGCCGCCGCTGCGATGCTGCGGGCGATTGTAATTGTCATTTTTTCGCCATAACCACACTCATGTGTTGCTTCCATTACCATTGTTCGAAAAAGTGACTGGCTACACCAGATTTTATTATTATTATTACAGTTTGACGGGTGATGAAGGATATTGCGAAGCGAGGCGACTAACTTACAATTGCTTTTATTTCTATATTTTTTATCAACAAATTCCATCAAACTTTCGGTTATTTATTCATTCTTCAACGTTTGAAAGCGAATTAAGATCTCTGCATGTGCATCTTTTGTGTTCTTTGTGAATGCAACGAAAAGTCATAGTGCACAGTGCATTAACAAGCAACGTGTAACGTTGCTTACTTTCTTTTTCACTTGAGGAGACTTTGATCCCTGTTAAACTGAACAGAATTTAAAGTAGAATCTGGTATTTCGACACGGAGAAGAAAAACCAATTTAATTTTTTTTTGCTTTCGTCAATTTTCACAGGAAGCAGATTAGATAAATAATTACGAGATAATTAGAAATCAAATAGGTTTATTACAGTTACGGTATTGATATTGATACAGTTGATTGCGCACTATACAATGGAACATAAATCAAAAAGGCAGTAGGAGCCGCTTTAGACAGATAAATGATTAATTACATTACAAAAAGTACAATTTCTGTCATTTCAGTTTAATGTCCTCGTTATTTCCATTTGTCTTTTGAATAACAAAACCTCGAGTAAAAGCAAATGTGTAACTAAAATTGAAATATCATCAGCCAAACGGAAGTCTCTATTTAAGAGGCAATTGACTCTTAAAAAATTATGCACGAAAAATTCAATCAGCGTAGTAGATGAACTAATTAAAAATGAATGAATGACCAAGAACACAAATTAAGGAATTCCTGTTTATTCAATATATTTCAATGAAATGAAAATGATTTCCGTCCTGGATTGATAAGAAAGAGGATGCTACTATAAAAAGAATAAAAACGAACCTTATCGAATTAAGCGTGGAGTCGACGGAATTTTCTCTCGAGTGACTGACAGAAACTGAGGGAGACTTGGATCCAGTTGAAGGCGGTTTGAAAAACGAGTCAGGTAATTTCCTCAATCTGAAAGGAACCTGATTCACTCTTCTGGCCGAGTTTGGCTGGAGAACTGAATCAAATAATGCTTGCAACTCGGAGTCTGAATCCCCCCGAATGTGAATTACTTGATTGCCTTTATGCGGTAAACCTCCACCAGGACCGTTACTATTTCCACTTGCTGCCATTTTGCTTAGTTGCTAGTTAAAATCCCTTTGAAGCACTTTTTATTTTAGAAAATAACTTCAAGAACGAATGTTAAACACTGTTCGACAGAAGACTAAATGGCACAGTAGACACCAGTGAAATATTTTTTTTAGCTTACTGCTAATTTACTTCACTTCCATATTGCCACTGTGGAAAATATTTAAAGTAGTTTTATTAATGTTCCCCGATTTTCCAACACTTTCGCTTCTTTCTGGTTAATACGAGTCGTCGCTGCGCATCTCCGTGAGTGACCGTGAGGCGTGTTGTCTTGTCTGCAAGAATTAGATAGAAAAGCAAACCATTAAATTTCATTATGATTAAGTAATTGGCAAATCATCATCATTACATTCATTTCACTTTATGATAGCATTTTAACACGCTGTCTATGTACAGTATGAAAATACTTGTGTTAATTGAATTTAGTCACTCTGAAAGGTTCACATTTTATTTTTCTCGCTCTTGCCTTTTCCGTCGTAAAAATAAAACGATTAGAGAAAGATTCAGCTGGGCCGCGCATGGCACTGTATGAATGACATCCCACTTATCTTAAAACAGACTTGTGAAGAAAGAAAATGCCAACAGAAATGATCAATGATGATCTTTAGGTCAATTTCATGCTTTCAAGCTGAACTGTAGAATTGAGCTTGTAAGTAACAGGTTTACATTTCTCCCCTCATCTGCATTCTTATTACCGTATTCATTTTCCTGATTATTATGTAGGTATGTAAATACATTTATTTGTCAAAGCCGAGAGTAGAGGTTATCCAATTAGGTAATATGGCTACTAATAAATGGCCAATTCTACAACATTTATTAATATTAATAATCATCATAAACAGGTATGTCCTCCTTTCTGCCTAGACATTTTCAATCTTTATGTCTCCAAAAGCTTCAATCCCTACAAAATCCACGAATCCATTAACTCTCAGATTTTAGCAGACTGCTCACTGCTACCTGAGCCTGAACCAATCTTTAAATGCTAAAATGCCTTTTAGAGATTTTTCCTTTTCTTAAAGGTGGTATTTTCTTCTTAGGAGGGTAAGATGATGACCATCTCATCCCATAATACAATATAATATTATACTATAATATTTATAATACTCAAGACAATAAACCTAAATATTATGGTCCCACAAAGGGAATTTCGACAGACAGGCATTATCTCTGTAGCGAAAAGATGAAATTGACAGAAAATGTCAAACGGGATCGCCAGCAACAAACAATCCTTCGGGATACTTAATATGCCCATTTAAGCACTGCTAATGTTAACTTTGAATGTAAATGTTACAACAAACAAGGGAAAAAGCATCATTATAACAAGTTACAAGAAACTCAGGTGAAAAAGACAGATTTTTACAGGAGCCGGATACATGGACGTGAGGAAACCTTTCAATTGAAATCACGCATCAGCAGCCTGCCTCAGTCTGACCCTTTTAATCTGCGATTTTGACAAACAAAAACTACCCCAAAACGACTATTATTATGTTGTATTTTATTAGACATTACATTACAATCTTATTTTTCACCTCCAAGCAAGCATAACCTCGATTGTGGAGAAGATTAGCCAAAACCTCGCTTACATAGGTTATGCTCTCTCTCTCATTCACTCCAAAAACGGAACGACACAAAAAGTTGGCAAAACACAATAAAACTGAAAGAACTGAGACAGACAGAGGTGTTTTACTTTATTGTGTCCGTTCCAATATCCCGAAGAGCACAATAGAGCAGAGAAAGATCAAGGCTGACCAATCTTCTCCTCCTCCTCCTCAACAAGGAGAAATGTATTATTGGGCTCTTATTCTTGTTATTATTGTCTATGTACCTTTGCTTATTACCAGCCCGTCAAACACGTAGAAATAAATCAAATCAAATGTTAAGTGCCCATCGAATATAAATATTTCTTCGCTTTATTCTCTTTCTTTCTCGCGATATGACTGACCGTCTACTCCTGTCCTGTCGTCGTCATCGTCATTTTTACCTTTTCATTTGAAAAAAGGTGAGCAAGAGAAGAAGATATGTAATTTTCTGGAAAACAAGTTCGTGTGTCCATTGCGATTCAGAAAATTTATATGTGAAATGTCAGAGTTGAGTAAAGTAAAGCTTCTTCCTTTGAACGGCATTATTACAACAATACCGTCACCGTCACTACTCGACCTTTCCATGTTAGACCTTTTATTTACCTCGGTCTGTGTGCTGAGTGCTGGCCAACTCAGGTGAACTCTTCAATTTTTGGTGA
>VYYJ01004705.1:0-12688 GCA_021029165.1 Cyphoderus albinus
CTGGGAGTGACGAAACATGGTGACCTGGAAGTGACGAAACATGGTGACCTGGAAGTGACGATACATGGTGACATGGAGTGACGAAATATGGCGACACGGGAGTGACGAAATGTGGGGACATGGGTGTAACGAAATATGGGGGCATGAGGGTGACGAATTATGGTGATCTGAGTGTGACGAAATATGGTCACCTGGGAGAGACGAAATATCGTGACCTGGGAGGGATGAAATATGGTGACCTGGAAGTTACGAAATATCGTGACCTGGGAGAGATGAAATATGGTGACCTGGGAGCGACGAAACATGGTGACCTGGAAGTTACGAAATATCGTGACCTGGGAGGGATGAAATATGGTGACTTGGGAGTGACGAAAAATGACGACCTCTAAGTGACGAAAAATGACGACCTCTAAGTGACGAAATATGACTAACCGAAAGTGACAATGCATAATGATGATGGGTGTCGTTCTCATCAGGTTTGCGTACATTGCGCCCTTCTTGTGAGACCCGCAGGGCACTTGTGAACACTTATACTATAAATGCGAGTCACAATTACATGCATTAAAACACTGTGGATATTATCGAATATGTAATGAAATGAGTTTAATGTTCTTGAGTTCTTAGATCTTATGTTAGAGTTCCTTCACTCCAACGATCATGTTTCGTCAACCGTCATCAAGAGTAAGAGTGGCCTTGGTGTTGTTTATAAAACATTATTGTAAGTTTACAAATATACATTTTAATAGACACTCTCTATCTATCCTATCGCCTATCGGGCTTCACAAAAATTAAGTATCGATCTTATTGCATTGGTTGGATGGTGGTTGTGCTTGCTTTTAACCGATTATTTCTACAAAATTCGTTTTGTTGGCATATACAAAATCGTCATTTACACTTTACACCACAAAATCGAAACTTTTGAGACACCCGAATCGGGTGACCCGATTGTATACGATGCGATGTTATATACAAGTAGCCAGTAAAAGTGATGATGGTTTCTCAGAATTCATGTTTGTTTGCAAATGGAGTTTTATTACTTGAACTTGTAAACGCTCATGGAAACTATTAAATTCTTCTCCAGTAAATAGTATGTTTGCGACTTTGCGAGTGTCCTATAGTACGAGACTACCTGTTGGATTCTCTATTCTCTTGTTTGTAATTGTTTGTTCTCATGCCATGGATCGATATCGATGGATTTTTTCGATTTTACCTGACATTTAATACACAATAGTCGATTCATTCAGTTTATTCGAGCATTGGATGGATCTCAGTGATATTTTACAACACGAAGAAACCGTTTTACTCCCTCTGACGACTGGCATTTAGTGTTTGGTATTTAAAAAATAATATATTTAACTTCCTATCATCATCACATAGCTAATCGTAAGATGTAAGAGGGGAAGAGCTGAGTTACCAGTTTACGTGTTTAGACGACTTTTGAAATGAAAGGATTGAAAACTGAAAATGCAGCAGCAAGTTAGAAAGTAAAAAAGGTAACATATTTAGTTAAATGATCACTGCGACCTTGTCTTTTATTTTTTAAAGTCGTTCTGAAACCCAATTGTTTTTAATTGTGTTTTACTTTTTCCTGTTACTTACAGAATCAAAATCGAAAAATGTTAGAACAGAAGCAGAAAGATCGTAATAATCCTAACCCGCGGTCTGCTTACTTTTTCATAGGACTGGTTTTATGGATTCTCTTCGGCTTCTGGCTGTGGAGGTATTTACTTTAATTAATATTATCTACTACTGAATTTGGCCAATCAAAAATAAGCACGCCATTGACATGAAGTCTTTGGTCTGTGCTTTCTCATTTTGATTTAATGTTATAAATTTTAGTGATTCCTCATAACTAACCAATACCTTTCAATCACCTCCATTTGTTAATTTATAAGGAAAAACTATTTAGTAATTTTAATTTGTCCCAGCAGTTCTTACTCACCTAACGTTGGGGACTCCATCTCTAAAGTGGGCATTACAGATACGGACGTTGAATCCATAAAGAAGAATATGGTGCCAAGATGTTTGGAATCAGGGAACAACAACAATCGGAAGCACAACGATCGCAATGATATTAAAATTATAACTTGGAATTTGCAGGGATTATTGCCAACAGAGTTGATGAAGCGAACAGAAGCTGTTATAAGATTGATAAAGAAGTGGGCGTTTGGATAGTTTTTGGAAACAAAAAATGACATTTGACAATTGACAATCAAACTTTTAATTGAGAAAGATACATTTTCATTTTTCATTTCAGAGAAAGTCCAGACGGAATACTACTTCAAGAATTAGTTCCATCTACCTTTAAACTTATTGAAAAGTCAATGAAAAAGGATTACGGCATTGTTCTTGGAACTGATAAACCTAAAGGCTATTTCACAGGAATCTTATTTAAGAAAAGTCGCCTCGTCGTCTCGTCGTCTCCTCGCTTAAAAAATGGCAGTGAAATTATACCGTACAAAAACACAGGTAAAAATAAAGTAAAAAGTAAAATTTTATTATGATTGTAAAGTAATAAATATTGGTTCTAATATGTTGTATGTGGAATTTGACAATTTGATTAATTTTTAGCTATGAGTCGTGCATTACTAATTACCAAATTCAATGTCAAAGGATTCAAGAAGATAAAACTAGCCTTGCTAACTACTCATTTAGAAAGCTTACCACGTTTCCGAACTACACGGGTGGAGCAACTGAAGCAGTGCTTTAAAATTTGTAAAACCTTGCCGAAAGAATTCAATGTGATATTTGGAGGAGATTTAAACTTAGAAGACAACGAGGTATGTGTAACTTTCCATATCTAAGTTTTGTTTTTTGTATTTTCTTCGTTCGACGATTCGCATAATTAGATGGGATATTGATTGATATTACTATGAGCGTACACTGACTGACAGTTTAATCTATTGAACGCAAAGGAGCTGGGCGTTGTCCCAAAAACGATATTAGATACCTGGCAAGAATGTGGTTCTCAGGAGTCAACGAAATATACTTGGGACTCAACAAAAAACAACAATGACCAGGTTTTTATCAAAATCTTCTGAACTTGCAATTTTATACAGTATACAGAACTTCAGAGATAATAATTTCAATGCATGAATGAAACTCTACAGCCAATGGACGATGGTCAGCAGCCGCGAACCAGATATGATAGACTTTATTTTCGAAAATCAAAACCGGAAACTTTACAATTAAAGTGGGTATCAAATTTTCAGATTATTTTTGCGAGAACTTTTGAAAAGACCTTCATGCACTACTAATTTATGTTCAATAGAAATTTTCAACTCCTGGGCAAAGAACGCCTCAAAGGTTCTAAATATTTTCCTAGTGATCACTGGTTGATAATGTCAACTTTTCAGTTAGCAAGGAAATCAAATTCTTCAAATGCCTTCAGAGGGACTTAGCTAAACGATTACTGCTCTGCTGTCTTGCAAAGGAAGACCCGATAATCAACAAATCCCACCATTTCATTTTATATAAAATACACCTGTATATCATTTTATTTTCTACGTAAATTGTAAATGTATAATAGATCATCAGCAATCAACATACAAATGACATTTTATGTATAGGTATTAGTGTTTTCCATTACAGAATTTAAAAAAAGTATCGCTCAGTCTTTCGAAGCAAAACATTCTAACTTAAATCCGATAAGGAAAGACTTAAATTCCCATGTCGTCATTAGGTTCTGAGACCGTATAATTTAATTCCTCCCTTTCCGTGCGGTTTTCGTTACTTATCTCTTCGAACGAGTCTGCTTTGCACAGAATTGTGAGATGTGCTTCCACCAACAAACAATTGTCATTTGTCAGCATTTTCTGAACCTCGTTAAACGGCAAAAATTGTGTGAAACCTTTTGTTGAATTATGCAGCATAACCTGCACGTTATTGCCTGATTAGACAATAAAATAATTTACAATAAATTATCGATAGAATTAGATAAAATGTTTACAGTAGAGACTTAATGCAGCACTTACGTATTTCCTTCAGCACAACTCCTTCCTCGTTCACGATTTTAAATTCACATTGTACATCTACAGTTGGAGCACAATTGAACTCCAACAACTTGTCCAAGAGAGTTAAATAGAGGGACATCCAGCGCCGAGTTCCGAACCACCGATTAAATGTCACGGTTATCTTCCTAGAGGAATTCATTGAAAGTAAACGTGTGTATGGATGAAGTTTGCCGGAGTAAAAATGTATTGCACACAAGGTATTTTTAGTGGGGTGTGGAATGACAATGAGTTTTAATACCAGTTGCTTCCCATGTCATCTTTGAAATCCGGAGACCCGTGAAGAACGGGACGCCTCTTTTCACAATCCGATGCTGGAGGTACGTAGTAGTAATTTATCATCTCCGGTTGTAGTTGAAACTTGCAGGCGTAAACGAGCCGATTTACGTGATACTGGAGAGAAAACGTTATAACTAACTCATCAAACTTATAGAAACCTAAACCATAAAAATTAAATGAAAAAGACAGGCGCCATACATTGCTGTCAATCGCTGGCCCCATAAAAACTTTAAACACGTTGACATCGGGTTTATTCTCGGGCCACAGTTGACCATCTGCGGTTGCTGGGATAGATACTATTTCGTCGTCCTTACTTTGATTATCTGTGTCACCCATTATTCTGGCCACGATCAGGGTCAGCGATTCCTGCAAGACAGCCTGTAGAAAAAATGTATTTATTTAGGTTAAATGCTGCGTGTTTGTTTTGGTTAAGTGCTTATTAAACTTTTGGGAGGAATTTGTAAAATCTTTCTGTACCCGACAATAAATGAAAACCACACACAGTAATACTGGAATTGGAATGGAGGTAAGATTTATAAATCAGAGACCGTCCGGTCCGACTGTTCGACTATAACTTGGACTTGGTTAAGAAATCGTAGCGATTCAACAATGTGTTTAGTGCATGAATGCTAACAAAATTCAGTTATTAAATAAGATACAAGATAATTATGAAGATGGTCTCTGATTTAAATAGTGCCTACTGCTTAGAAAAGTTAATAAAGTGTACCAAGTATTTATCTTTGTAACCGTTTCCAAATTGACCGTTGTTACCTTGCTTTACTGTACCGATTTTGTCTCGTCACCGTTACCAAGCTACAAATCTACCACACAATTATGTCATTCGCACATGTAAAGAATTATTTAATTAAAATTCTTCCTTCTAACTCCACTCGATGAGTTTTCGAACTTTGAAATTGTTTTTCAATTTGATTCGAAAGACTTGTGTCATGTATGTCCAAGATGGACAAGATATTGAATTTTCTGCTGCTACTTCTCTGCCTCCGGGCATCCAATGGTCACCGTGCCTTGCAATGTGTCCAGATCGGTCAGGGTGGCGATTGTGGGGGTCATGATTCCTGCTTCTCAAAGAAAGAAGATGTCGACAATGATATTTTCAGCATTGGCACGACAGACCATAAAATTAAAGATGCATACACATACGCATTAAATCCCAAACTTTTTGGCAAAGCCTTGACAGTATGTAATTTAAGTTATCGTTACCATTAATTAACTAATTAGTAGCTAGATTGAGATTTAAGATTCCAACTGAGGATAATTTTCTCCTACCTTTTCTAGATGGATGACACCTGCGAAGACGGCAAGGACGACAAGAAAAAGTTCATCTGGGTTCCTGGCCCTGAGAACAATATCGCGCTTCCGGTTGACCCCTGTCCCAACGTGAAAATACGCACTTACTTGGTGAGACAAACTGGTAGAATTCAACACAGGGAGTTGGAGACAAAAGTAGAGGACAAAGACACCATTCTCCGCGGATGGCTCCACGTCCAAATCGAGCTGGTGGACAGGAGCGACAAAATCAAGTTCATTTACGTGCAGATGAGAGACGAACACTTCAACGCGATCGGAGAGTTCGTTGTGGACGAGGACGAACAATGTCCAGATTCCGGCTCCGGCCTCGCCCGTCCCACTAAACATCAAGTGTTTCCTTGCAGCGCGATCGCCGCCCGGGAGCCAAAGGCATCTCAAGCAATTTTCATGGCGTCTAAAGACATGTACAGAAAGAAGGACATTTTGAACAAAGACCCACCGATTGTGGCTACGAATGGGATCGAAAGAGGTGTCGAGTTCACCTGGCGCTTGTCAGAGTACTATTGCAACCGTCACACTCGGATTCGTGCAGAGTGAGTTTTCCTATCTTGTTAAGAAAAATTAAACTTTTGAAATAAAAAAAATCAACGTTCTTTGCTAAAAGATAACCTTCAATTTTCTAGCGCCTTTATCGTGACCGAGAAGCAGATGAAGGGGAAAGACGATTGGAAATACCTGGATGCTCTAAAAGTGCCTTACAAACAAGCGACATTGCGGAAGGCGGCGGACTACTGGATCAACTCCAACTGGTTTGGCGCCGCAGACATCAAAGAGAGATCTCCACACCTAAAGCTGGACTGCACGGCGCTTGCTGTAGAGGCAGGGGGCAAAATAACTGACGAGGCAATGCATAAGGCTGGCACAGATGGCTGGTTTCTCAGCTCACTTAAACTACAGGCTGACAACGACTTCTACTGGGATAATCACGGTGAGCACTGTGACAACGGGTTGCAGTGTGCATGTCAGGGGAAATCCAAGAAGGAAAAGGCTGACCCGATGCCCCCGAGCTTCGCGGGACGCTGTAAGAAGCAGAAGGTGAAAGAGCCCAACTCGAAGAATCTGCAGTCCTGCTTGGGGAAGGGAGCGCCGGAGATTGAAGGTTTGGTGATGGAGAAGGACCATGAGAAATTTATGGATTACACTGTGTACAAAAATGGGCGTATAAAAATCCGGGAAGCAATGTGCAATCAAACAGCCAAAGATAATTGCAGAGATCCCGAGACTGCAGCGGATTATGAAGAAATAAAGAAGACAATAACCATGCAGGGAGCTGCAGCGGAGGAATTCAGCAAGAATTATTCAAGCAGGCCCAGATCAGACACTAAGAAACTTTCGTTATGGGTAAGATGCAAGTGAATTAATTCATTGATTGAATTGCATGAAGTACTATTGCCTCTTTTTCATTTTATGCGTGGACGCTATTAAATATAAGATGTTTCGTCTTTTATTTTATCGAAGCACGGAAGAAAACTTCATGGAATCCTGTGTGTTTTCTCCTCAATGTTCTTACTTCCGGTAGCAATTTTTATAGCACGATACTACAAGGAGACCTGGATGAGTTTGCAGAGCGGTGGTGTTCATCTCTGGTATTATGTAAGTTTCGCTCAATATTTTTATTATTACGATTATTATGATTTTTTTTCTAAAACATTCAATTAAGCTTTTCTTCTTCTTTTTTTCTGTTTCTTTAGGTCCACGTTGGTTTCATGATCTTCACAATTTGCTTGTACGCCGCTTCCTACACGGCCATGAGTGACAACAAAAATTCCTGGGGAGTTTGCAAAGCCACTTCTGCGGAAATCCATCGTTATCTTGGAGCCGCGAATCTCACCATTTTCACCATCCTCCTCCTCGTCGGTGGCTACCGACCAATGAACAAGGGCATCCGGATGGGGATCATGACGGCTCACTCAGTTTTTGGATTTATTCATTACATCCTCAATAGTACAAAACGAAACAGAATTTCAAATGCAAATTTTTAGTTCAAACGAGCTTTTATTACATTTATTTCTTTCTTTAAAAAAGCTATCCTCATTATCACCTCTGCGAACATTCCTGCTTCACCATCACTTTACGAATGTGACGCGAAAAAATACCCTACTGGATTCTCCACTGTTTCCCTACTTGCCATTGTGTGGTTGGTCCTTGACCTAGTTGTATTCCATCCCGTTCTCACTGTTAATCACCATTTTTTATTAGAATTTACATTAAAGTCATTTTTATTGAAAATCATAATTTTATAACAAAGGAATTATTTTTGCCATTTTACAGGTGTTGCAGTTTTTATCTGATAAAAAAGTCGGCATTAAACGACCTGGATGGCTGTGTCCAATTATTCCAATTTTACCCGGAACATCGCACACCGACTTTGTTGTAAGTTAATTAAGTACTTAATTATAATTTTGTCAGTGTTGATAATAAATAGAATTTAATTCATTTTGCATTTCTCGTCAATTTACAGGGCACAGGATTACGAAAGATACTTCTCGGTGTGTACATCGTACTTGCTTTGGGAATCAGCCTTGCCACAATATACTTACTCGCCGATAAGCATAAGGAATATGCAACGATACATTGCGAAAGCTATAATATGTCGTGTACCAGACCGTACGGATGCACCCGTTTCGGCAAAGCTTTTGAAAAGAAAATCAAGGCTACAATTGGAGATAATGGAGGGGCTGTTTGAAATGTCTGATCAGTATTAATAATAAATACTATGTGTAATTATTTTAACAGTCTACTTATCAACTTTTTTTAAATTTCCTAAATTCAGTAGCAGCACAAGAACAAAAGAAAATCTTGTGAAGGTTAGGTCAGGTAAACAAAATGTGTAGGTAGTTTAAGTAAATAATTTTTTAAAAAAGTAGTAAGAAAATTCTAAAAACAGTAAACTTTTAAACTAAAAATGAAAATTTTAAAATGATGCGACGGGATGTGATGGTATAGTAGTAGATGAGGTATACATACATTTATAATAAGCCAATAATGAGCAAAGCTGTGTAATAGTATTCTATATAATAATGATATTTAATGTATATTATAAAATATGGTTGTTACATAATAAAGAGTTGAATTGAATAAAATTGTGAGGCAAAGTTTTTGCATGAGATAAGTATGAGCCATAAATCCAGATTTTTTTGCACCTTTTTTTTGTACCATATTGTATCATACCAGAAAGCAATAGCAAATCAAGATCCAATCTTACTCATAGCTTTACCTGATTTGGCCTTATTAATGTGTCTTACTTACAGCTATGTAATGTAGTAGCGTAATTTTACCTTGCTGGTTGGTTGGGCACATTAAAGCATCCTGGAGCGAAGAACTCGCAAACTCGTAATAAAAGAAAAAAAACGTTGCAAAAAATCAGAGTTGTCAATAATAAAAAGGCAAGAGATGAGATGAGGAAGACAAAGAAAAAAAACGCTATTTCCATTCCATCATCCAAATACCATTACATAACTGAAAATGAAATGAGGATTTTTGTTTCGTTTCTCTTTTATGTACTTTTTTGTTGTTCTGTAAAAACATAAAAAGTTTTTTTTTTACATTTATTTGCCTTTTTGCCCTTGTTTCATTTCCCTGAAGTCGAATTTTCCAAAAAGTGAGTCTCCAGTATAAAAGGGCCGTTGCATCAGGTGAACTTTATCAATCAGCTTGTTCACCCTCACTTCCAAACAAACTCGAAATCAAATTCTCTGTGGTTCACCACAAAACAACTCCAAACTTTCAACATGTACGCCAAGTTGGTAAGTTGAAGTTCAGCATTGCATTTTCAGGAAATTCTGGACAAAAGGTTGAAAAATGGAAACTCGAATGATTTTTATTTTCTCAATTTTCCAGTTCGCCGTCCTTCTCCTCGTCGCCACCATCGTGGCTCTCGCTGCTGCCGTTCCAGAGCCAGCCGCCGCCCCAGTCCCAGCTCCACGCCCAGGCGTTCTCTATGGCGGTTACGGATACGCCGTTCCAGCCTATGGCGGAGCCTACGTTGTCGGTTAATTTATGAACCAGCACACAAAAGACTGAAAATCTTTTTTTGAACCCCTTTCAATTTTCATACCCTTGGACTTTAATTATCATTTATAATGATAATTCCAATCCCGATCGGCTTTATTACAATTTGAAACGCGAATCGTGCTTCAATCAAAATTACTTTTCCATTCCAAAACCGCGAACCGAAATAAAATTACTTTTCCAAATTAAAAAACTTTTTTGTTATTTATTCCTTTTTAAAAATGGCTTATCATTCCAACTCATTCTATCTGATTATAAAATGTAATCTATCTTTGCATCATGGCATTATGATAAAAGTTGCTTAATTCATGCTCATTTCATTATCAAACTTCAGTTTGAAAGCATCCTGTTGGGCTGGAGAAAAAAGGCGTGACAGGTGGAAGACTTTTTGGAACAACCCCGTAACCCTATCTTAAAATTAGCATTTCGCATGTAACGCACCATCCCCATCCGTGAAATGATAGTAAGAAACGAACACAATTCTAGAATAAAAAATAAAAATATTCATATTGAGAGATGCGTCTTATTCTTCTTGAGTAGAATTGATCTCATGTCATGTCAGTCAAAGCGTGTCAATTTAAAATGATAGTAAGAAACGAACACAATTCTAGAATAAAAAATAAAAATATTCATATTGAGAGATGCGTCTTATTCTTCTTGAGTAGAATTGATCTCATGTCATGTCAGTCAAAGTCGTGTCAATTTATTTTATGGATTAAAGTCGTGACTCTGCTGCTGACTGAGCGAACCGTTCAATTCCTATGTTACATTACATCCTTTTGCTACGTACTAATACAAATGCTTAGGTTAAAGTCAAAGTTAATAACGCCATTTTTGGCTTCACCTCTTCATCTTGACGCTCTTCATCGTTCCATTCTTTCAATTGTGTGCATAAGGCAAGTAATAAAACCTACTAAAAGCTATAAATAGAACTCGCGCACATCGATTATCTGCCCAGTTTCATTTTGGCAAACATTCTAGAGAAATCGTAAAAAATCGAGTACAAAATTGATTTTTTCTTTCTTTCTTTATAAAAATGGTAAGTTTCTTAAAAAATTCATTACAGGCTCCCATTTCATGAAAATTACATAGGCATTTTTGTAATATTATTTATGTCACTGTACACAGATGGTGTGGACACCAACTCGACGAATCTCGTCGTCAGTGATCATGTTCATAGCCCTAATTTTGTTCATTGCTGGAGGAATCAACGGTGTTCCAGTGCCAATAGCACTTCCGGGACCGGGCTTAGGATGTCACCAACAATTCTACCAGAGATTTGCTCCTCTTCCCATTAACTGCCGATTCTCAGAGTTCTACTGAAGAAAAACTTAATTTTGTATACAGACATTTTGTAGGCAATAATCTCTTGTGTAGAATTAAACAATAGAAAACTTTCAACTCTGTTACGTAACTGCATCAATATTCATGGAGTTTATTCTGCACTTTGGGACACATTTTATTGTTCTTTCGTTTCATGTTGCATAACTGCTTTTTTTTTGCATTTTTGTTGTTAGTAGTTGTCGTTATCGTTTGGAGGAATGGGACACAGTAGAACATACATAATACTTTGCCACTTGCATAGAGATTTGCATGAGAAGTCCCAATTGCAAAAAAAAGTTTGTTACTCACTCAGCAAGTTGCATTTTATTTGCATGATTGGATGGTTATTATACATTACATAGATGGGGTATCTAGAATTTGTTTTGTTCTTTTTACTACATGTTTTATACAATTTAGGTACAATAACCAATTTTTATGATTTTCGCTCTCTGTTGATGTCAGTTTTAGATCATATTTTAAAGATGTTGAAATTTCCTTATTGCCTTTTTGGAAGTTTTATTAGCAAGACTTAAATCTATGGCGAATTGAAGAATTTTTGGTATAAATTGGCGGATTGTGACCATCTTGGACATCAGTTTCAACTTTGTCAATCAATCCAACTCTTAAATCCAAACTCTTTGTGGTTCACCCACCAAAACCCAAAAATCTTCAACATGTACGCCAAGTTGGTAAGTTTCGGTTTGAAAATCAAAAATTCCCGGGAATAAAAAGTGTTGAATTTTGGAACTGTTGATTTTTATTTCTTATTTTTATTTTCCTTCAGTTCGCCGTCCTCCTCCTCGTCGCCGTTGTCGTTGCCATTGCTTCGGCCAACCCATCCCCAGTTCCAGTTGCTGCCCCACGTCCAGGACTTGTCTACGCTGGAGGTTACGCCGCTTACCCATCTATCGCTGCTGGATATGTCATTGGTTAAAATAATAACTCTAACCTTTCTGTTGAAAAATGTTTGACTAATTTCAAGAAAATATAGACAAGACCATCTGTCTTAAAATAAAGAAACGAAAATAGAAATTCCACCCAAAAATAGTCCTTTAATTTCGTGTTCACTTTGAAACTTCATTTTACATCACGCACGTCATGCATAATATATGACATCACAAAATAAAGTGGGTTATGGCATATGGCATCGTCACGAACCACAATTTAAAAAAATGTTGCATAAAACGTCAACATGAGACTCCAGACACTGCGACATACCATGAATACTTTAAAACCCGACGGCGGGTTTAGTAACGGTACGTGACTTGATATTTGCATCCTGTAGTGTTAACTGCAGTTTAATTGACTTTCACTTCGTTTCCCCAGAAAGAGCGTTATATAAGCCATTGCGTGGGACATAAACGAAGTCCGCGCTGAAAGCCCATTCATTGAAATTGACGCTTGACATTATGAGATGACCACCGTTATACAATGGACTCAAGTTATGCAGTATGTAGTGTAATGTAAATGTCATGCTAATTTTATGTGAAAATTAGAATTATGTAAGCAACTATATTTTCCGTTCAATTTTGAATTCTTTTATTTTAGAATAATTTTGTACTTTTGAGCAGAGAAACCGTGAAAAAGTTAACCAGGATAATTTAATTATTTCTTCGCTGCGCAGCAATTGCCGCTACCATCAGCCCTCTCGACGTCCTCGCATCTTTGGCAGGTTTCCTTAGCCTTGGAGAAAACGAGGCTATCGGAACAGCTCAGTGTCTGGTGGTCGATGTTCG